>APFE031062085.1:298014-355705 GCA_000404065.3 Pinus taeda | reverse complement strand
ACAAGTGGGAGATTGTTGGGTTGTGTTATATTCTTTCCACGACTAACCTACGTAGTGAACCGGGGGGTTAGAGGGGGGGCGGAGCCCCCCCTTCATTCCGCCAATTGCGCAGCGGGGGGGGTGGCAGCCCCCCTTGTCCGAGGGGTTTGAGGGGGGCAGGTAGCCCCCCTCTACGGGGTTCGGGGAAGTGCGTTGAGAAATTTTTTTTTGGACCCTATATTAGGTTGGGCGAACCTACCTATGGTTTTCAGTCCATGGTTTTGGACGCGATGGTTTTCGGTCATGGTATTGGATGCTCGGCATGTATAAATATGTATTGTAACATTGAAAGGAATATAATGAAAAATCAAGCTGGTAGTCTCGGTTTTGAGATCCAGTGGGAAATCTCTGTATATATGTGGTTTATGTGTTGTGCTCTCGCATTTTTATTTTTCCTGTGATTTAGAATTCGTATGCAGGTAATTTCTGTACGGGGTTAAAACCTACAGAACGAAGTAGTAGAAGAAGATGGAGTTGTAAGATTATTTTGATATACTTTGCAAGGAGAAGTAGCATCATGGTACTTCTCATTACCATCAGGTTCTATTAATAGTTGGGATGCTTTTCAAGAGAAGTTCTTAACTAAATTTGGAGATGATAGTTCCACGACTACCCTAATCAATGATCTCTCCAATTTGAAAGCTAAACCTAAAGAACCAATAAAAGAATTCAACTCTCACTTCCATAAATTATTGAATAAAATACCAGCAACATTTAAGCCTAGCGATGAGGTCCAAAATGAGTTGTATATTTCTGTTCTCCCTTCAAACATAGCTATTTTCGTCGATAGAGCTGCCAAACAACTTTGGAAAAAAAATATGAAAGAGGCAATAGCTGTAGAAAAACGAATTATAGATGTAGATAAGAAAAATCCATTATAAGAATGAAAATCCAAGAAAGTGACTTTTAGGGATGAATCCAAGAAAAAACCACCAAAAGATCCTTTTGATCTTGAAGGTTTGTAGAAAGTCCTCAAAACCATGTCTAACGAAATGGTTGATATTAAAAAACAGGTAGCAGAGACTTCCTCTAAGAAATATTTTAGACCATTTAACAAGAATTTCCCTCGCTAATCCTAAACCTCCAAATGCTATATCAAATACTGAATCAGATGGAGAGGAAGATGGAGTTTCAACAAATGAAGAACAAATAGATGATGAAGAAGTGGTAGAGTTACAAGGAATGTGAATTTTATACTTCCCAACGAAGAAATGCAAGAAGCACTTCCTGTTGCCACTCGCAGTGAAAACCTCGTTGATTTTCCACAAAAAAATCCAAAGCAGAAGGCTTAAGTGCCACCTCCCAAGGACAAAATAATAGTTAAGAAATCTTCACCAAAATCCACTCAAACTACTCCTCCTCAATTGAACTCTTCACCTTCAACTAAAACCCTAATAGTATCTGATGAAATGGAATATAATATTGTTGATGATATGAAAAAGACTAGGGCAAAGGTCACCTTTCATGAGCTTAGAAAGTTGAAACATTAGCATAAGCTACTCCTTAAGGCTCAAAGAAATACGTACTTCACCTCTTCCTGCTGCTGTGATCTCACAAGATGCCCAAGAAATGGGAAGACCCCCCTAGCACCTCTTTAAACAAAATTGACCCAACCGACGTTTCTCTGATTGGAGGAAAATCTAAATCCCATACTCCTTCATTTCTCCTTAATTTTGAAATTTTTAATAGAAAATTACACAACTGTTTAGTTGATTCAGGAGCTTCATCTAACATTTTACCTAGAATAGTTTGTGAAGAGTTGAATGTTTAGCCCCAAAAATCTGTTGTATGCATTGTGCAGTTATATCGATCTAAATTCAAAGTTGTTGGGGAACTTAATCAAGTAACCATCAGACTTTCATCGAATCCCAAAGTTTGTCAAGTCATTGACATTCTTGTAGTTGATATTCTCGAGTTCTATGGCTTAATACTTAGTAGAGACTGGTAAGAAAAGCTTCATGGCTATTTTACGACTGACTAGTCTCACATGTGGCTTCCCTATAATTGCAAGCCAATCCAAATAAGGGTTTATCACGAAAAACATCAAAAGTACATAGTCACAGAGCTAGAAGGAGAAAATGAACCAGTTGCGTATAACAATAATATCATCGGGAACTACTCAGTAGAATAATTTCTTGGAAATTTTAATGCTTATACTTCACCTTTCTTGATAAACTCTGTTGTATCCCAACTTGAATTTTTTTCCCAAATAGATACTTCTAAGTGTGTAAATTTTGTAGATAAACCTATAGTTAGCTCTTTATTTTGGAAATTAGTTTTTGATGGATCTAAATCTAATGATGGAGTAGGAGCAGGATGCATATTAGTTATCCCAGAAGAGGAAAAGACTATGTTAGCATGTAGACTTGAATTTGACTACACAAAGAATGCTGCTGAATATGAAGCATTAGTTCAAGGTTTGTATAAATCCATTGGCCTCAATATCAAACACCTCCAAGTGTTTGGAGATTTAGAAATTGTGATAAAGTAGGTAAGAAATAATATACACTGTTTGTCAAGAAATTTGAAACACTATCAGTCGCTAGTCCAAGACCTGACTTCCCACTTTATAGTGTTTAATATTTCCCCCATTCCAAGACTCCAAAATGCAGGCACCGATACCTTAGCTAATGTGACTTCCAAGCTTATTCCATCGCGAGATTATAGTCCTGATCGCATTTCTATTGAATTGATTTTAGGCCTTCTATTTCTGACAATATCACCAACTAGAGAGCATTTAATAACGATCTAGATATCATAATTTTTTTGACATAGAAGGCTCTTATGATGACCAAATAGTCAACAAAGGCCAGCATGACAACCAACTTAAGCAAGAAACAACCAATAATGCTATACCAGAGTTTCTGGTTAAGTTGGAAGATTTATATGACCTCAAGGATAGATTTAAATGACCCGCCAATTCAAAACTTCAAAGTTCAACTCTAAGGTTTGAATTGATTAACCTTAGAATTGAACTGAAACTTCAAAGTATTAATCTAGGCCTCAGAATTACATCAGGTGAGAAATAAGCCTTTATATGTTTGTTGAAGAAATATAAGAATCTCTTCACATGGAACTATGAAGACCTTAAAACATATGATACTTCTATTATTCAACATACTATCTCCATGACGTCTAATGAAAAACCTGTTCAACAAAAATTAAGAAAAAATCATCCTAATTTAGAAAATCAGATTAAGTTTGAATTGAACAAACTACTGAAATCAAGATTATTTTCCTTGCCAGACATTCTAGGTGGGTCTCTAATCTTGTCCCAGTCAGAAAGCAGAACGACGATATTCAGATATGTATAGACTTCTGCAATCTAAACAAAGCATGTCAAAAGGAAAAATTTCCATTGCCTCCTATGGAACAGATATTCAATTAGTTGCAGGCTTAGAATTATTGTCTTTGTAGGATGGATTCTCAGGTTATAATCAGATCCTAGTACATCCAGATGACCAGATGAAAACTACATTTAGGACATAATGGGGCACTTATGCTTATCAGAATATGCCATTTGGACTAATTAATTATGGTGCTACTTTCCAAAGAGCCATGGACATAGCCTTCAAAGGTTTAGTAAACAAAACAGTAGTAATCTACTTAGATGATATCACTATATATCCCAAAAAACACAGTAATCATCTAAGAGATTTAAAAAAAATCTTTGAGCGTTGTCAAAGGTATGGAATTTATCTTAATCCTAAGAAACATTTCTTCGTGTTAAGTGAAGGAAAAATCCTTGGATTTATTATATCCAAAGTAGGGATGCACATTAAGCCTGATAGAGAAATATTTGAAATTCCTTTACCTCATAACAAAAAATCAATGCAATCTTTCCTAAGTCAGATAAATTTTGTTAAAAGATTTGTCCTCGACTTCTCACAAATTGTTTTACATCTTCAATCTATGATAAAGAAAAATTATCTTTTTAAATGAGGACACACAGAACATGAAGCTTTTGATTTGATTAAACAAGCAATCATTAATTCTCCCTCTTTAGCAACTCCGAATTTTTCAAATCATTTCATTCTATATACTTTCGCTTCCGAGAAATCATATGTAGCCATATTGACACAATTTGATGAAAAAAAAGCTGAAGCCCTAGTCTCTTTCTTTACCTCCAATTTGCAGGGGGTGAATTCAATTACTCAGATGTTGAAAAATAAGCTTTCGTTGTTTTCAAATCAATAAAACACTTCAAACCGTTTCTCCTCAAAACCCAAACCAAAGTAATAGTGCCATTCTCAACAATGAGAAATATGTTAATACAAAGGGATGTAGGTGAGAAGAGAGTAAATTGGGTGATAGCTCTATAAGAATATGACATTGAAATCAGACAAGCAAAAATTGTAAAAGGTCAAGGTTTTTGCAAGATGTTAGCAGGACCGTCTAATTTATCAACACTACAAGACTCAGGTGATGATGTACAAGCCTATGAGGTAAGCCTTAATGACACTGAGTCAATTTATGTTGATATCAAATTTTACTTAAGAAATGGATATGCCCCAACGCAATTAAATTACAAGAAGAGAAGGGCCTTGAGGCTAAAATCTAGACAATATCAAATCATCAAAGATGTGTTCTTTAGAATAAATTATGATTCTATTTTACTTAGATATCTTGAAAAATCTAAGGCAGAAAAGGCATTGTAGGAATTCCTTGATGGACCAAATGGTGGATATTTTGGAGGAGATACCACCGCACATAAAATCCTGCATGCTGGCTATTACATGACAACATTATTCAAGGACACACACAGTTATGTAAGGAGATGTAAAGTTTGTCAAACAACTTCTAGGAGACAAAGAAAACCTACATTACCATTATAGCCAGTCAATATTTAACAACCATTTGAGTAATGGGGATTTGACATAATAGGTGAGATCATTCCTCATTCTTCTAAGCAACATAGATATATCCTTACAACAACTGATCACTTCACAAAATTCGTGGAAGCCATTCCACTCAAGGTAGCCAATTCTGAAAACATGATTGAATTCATCAATCAATTTATCATTACTAGATTTGGTTTGCCATCTGCCATGATGTTTGATAATGCATATTATTTTTCAAGAAATGTTATGACAAAATTTTCTCTTAAAAGATGTTTTAAGCTTAATACTCTACTAGCTATTATCCATAGGGAAATGGGTTAGCCGAAAATACAAACAGAAATATCATAAGGATTATTAAACAAACTGTTGACCAAAATCAAAAGAACTAGTGTAAATCTTTAATATTTGCTCTATGGGAAGATCAAATAACTCAGAAGGCCTCCATTGGCACTTCTCCTTTTAATTTGGTCTATGGGAAAGAAGCTGTCCTACCTACAAATGTAGCTATTCCCTCTCTAGCCCTAGTTTAGTTCATTGAAGAAACTCCTTCCTCTTCTATACAAGTTAGATAGTTACAAATCGTTAAGCTCTAACAGGAAAGGGAAAAGGCCAGAATCACACATGCACATCATCAACAGTTAGTCAAAGCTTCATTTGATTCAAATTTAGTAAGTTCAAAATCTTTTCAACTCAGAGACCTAATATTGAAATGCGATAAAGCCCATGAGGAAAAAGGTAAGCATACCAAGTTCCAACAAATGTGGCTTGGCCCATTTAATATTGTGGAACAAATAGGCCCATCGACCTTTTTATTGCAGGATTTATCAAGCAAGAGAGAATCCCTACATGTTAATGGGTAGATCTTAAAGAAATATTTTCCATAGAAGATGATCTCTTCTATTTATTGTAGATTATTGCCTTTATTTTATTTTTCTAGAAAGAATAATATAAGCTGAAAAAAATTTACTTTTTGCTTTACAAATAATAGTCTCTTTTTATTTTTGAATTTTTGCTTGTATAAGTAAAGATTATTATGAAAGTGACTTTCACACATAAACCATAGGGTTAAATCATGTTGCTCTCAAATTGCTTGTTCTCTGCCCAAACTTATTTGATCTTTGATGAAACTTAACTTTAGAAAGGAACATTGCCTCTACATCATTCAAGAACAGTATCAATAACAAAACAAAGTCTCTCCATAGAAAAGCATCTTTAAACACTATAATTGTCATTGAGAAGCTCTTAAGGAGCCAATGATTCTCCCCATCTATTTAGTTTTCATTTTTTAAAGTGTAATTCTAAAATATACTTAAACTTAAAGGATAAGAGGTCTCATTGAGAGCCAACTTACCATGATCATAAGGTTATAACTGGCTGGCATTACCAATACTGCATATCAAAACAGGGTAATGGCTTGAGATTGTATTAATTGAAAGACAAGGGGTCTCATTAAGAGCTAGCTTGTTCAATTAAGTTATAATCAAGTGAATGGACTTGTCAATTTTGGTCACCAAACCAAGACATTGTCCTTTAAGGGATAAAAAGTGAAATTTTGAAGAGAAAGAATTATTTTAGAAAATAAAAGGGAATAAGTATACAAATCTGAGCTTATCTTTAAAAATTGTATTATGACCTAGGTGGGATATTGAATCATTGCTGGTTAAAAGTCAACCTTGTCGAGCCTATGAATGCCTACTGGTAGCAGAGGCTCTACCTATGACAATTGAGTATACAAAAAACTGATCTCTGAAGAGCCCCCCTGTTTTTATCTTTAAAACCAAGTAATGACTGATGTAGACAAAATAAATTTCTTAAGTAAGAGGACAATGAAAAGGATGATAGTTAAGTGGATTTTGTTTAAATATTCAAAGAGAAAGATAATTTATCTTATATTTCATGTAATTTTTATTTTCTAAACCATATTTATTTTGGAAGTTTTTAGAAATCTCAAAAAACTCTTAGAGATAACTGGTTCTTCCAACTGAATCGCCAATTGTTGTGCTATTCAACAACCCCGCATTTGTTAATAGTAGTAGTTAATATTACATTAATAAATGTGGACCCTTCAAAAATTTCTTCCAAAAATAATTTTAAAATCTAGGCATTTGGTTTATTAAATGTTGGAATAAAATAAGATATCAGTCAAATACCTTTTCAAAAAAAACTAGTAAATGTCTGCCTTTCTTGCATATCGCATGATCAAGCGTGATTAAAAGCCTTGCTAATCCACCAAATCTAGCGAAAAGTGATCAAAAGAGGACTCCGTGCTATAACACTTCGAAACTAGTATGTTTCTTATATAAACTAAGTCCTAAGTCATTTATTATTAAAACTAAGGCCTGCATCGCATATCACTATTTATAGAAGGCGCACCCTAAAGAGTTACCTTAAAATGTGCAAGATGCGAAATTGCAATGACAACATTTCCCTTATCGCATCCCATTTCGTACATTTAAAAGAACATCGCAAACTTACCATCCATCGAGATTGCGAAATGAGATTGAGACCCGGACCCACTCCTGAGATACATCACAAACAAGTATTTAGGTTTGCTGCTTATTAAAAGGTGCTTTACAAAAAGAAAACCTGACAAATGAGATATGTTTTGGAAATGATAGTAAGTGGCCCCCATCTCACATCTCATAGAAATGACAAGGAGAGTGTATAAACATAATGCGATAATGCGATCTGCGATATTGCATCGCAAATCGTGAAATCAACATTTTCACAATTTAAAGGCTCGCCACCCTAGAAGCTTTATTCTCGACTTACGATGCAGACATTAATTACCATTAAAGCTAAGAGATAACGAACCATTAGTGGGCATTTAGTAAATTTCAATGGAATTTATGTGTGAAAAGCCATTCAACGTGATACAATATCTTCTCACTTGCATTCAGATAAAACTCCTTTCTTATCACCTTTTCAAGTTATCTATATTATTCCATCTTACGTTCATTCTTATCTCTGTATATCTGATAGCTATTATTCTTCTCCATTTTAAGGAAAAATCCACAAAAGTAGTCTTTGCGAGCAATGGCAAAGAAGGACAAGGCAGTTGTGTCTGAGAAATTAGAAATGACTCCTTTATTCACAGATACTACATGCAACAGAGGAGGAGGGACTCTACGTGGGAAACCATGTATGATTTATTAGAATAAGAGGAACCAAGATCTTTGGAAACAAAGGTCACAACATATAGCCATGTTTCCTCATATGCCACCATTTTTGAGACATCATGATCATTTCTTCGTCACATAGCCACGCACCCAAAGATAATCCCTTATACAGATATGGTCAAGTGGATTATTGATCAGGCCAACATCTTAGACAGAGAAATTAAGAATAGAAGCCAAGAGGTTATGGGATCCTTTTCACCAAATAACCTATGGCTTATGTACCACCTACCAAAGCCACAAGCCATCTACAACAAGCAGTTCCTTGAGAAGTTTGCCAAAGAGAATGAGGACCCAACAGATGTCACCCAGATCTGGTTGAATAATCAGGGCAAGTTCAAAAAGGACAAAGTGGGTATGTAATCTACCACATCTATTTCTCCTCCCCATAGTTTTGTAGCAGCCATGCTATGTAGGATGTTTGGAAATCCTGATAGCACTAAATTTTCCCTAGAATGGCTGGCATTAATAGATGCAGTCGTAAATGCAACCATAATGAATTGGGCCCAAATTTTGTCTGATAATTCAGCAAAGGTGATAATCGATTATAGGAGGAAAAGGAGTATCTCTTCGAGGGTTTACCCTCCATTTTTTATGACTGCCTATGTGATGGGTGTAATTTTTTTTGGTTCCAAATTTCCTATCATGGGATGGAAGTGGACTATAAAAGATCCACTTCCCATTCATATATATCATAAGGACATGTGGGAGTCTCTATTTCACTTGCATTTTTACAAAATTTGTGATGGAGTCATGTTGTCTATCCACAAACAGGTTTACAACCTAGATGCCCCTAGGTTTTCTAAGGAAGTCGAGGTAGATATCCTCCCAGTGGTCAGATGGTTTGGGGAGGAAACATTCACATATATCAGGGTATTTTGGAGGATTACCTCACCACATGTCCTCCCATACTATGTTCTAGACAAATTAATGGCTAGAGAGATAGCCTATCAAACAACTAGTGAGGGTGGGTTGAGAAAAGGATTAAAGGAAGCAAAAAAGGCCATTTGGCCTAAATTTCTATTATAGTGTGGAGAATTTGCATTGCACGATCTGGGGCATGCATTCAAAGAAGCGGAAATCATGCAATCTCTAAAATTAACTAAATTCCCAGGAAAGCAATATGACCCAAATGGCACTGCCAAAGACTTCACTACCATGGTGAAAGTGAAGGTATTCAGTCATGAGGAAGATGCATTTGATGAAATCTTCGTACATAAAGAGACATTTAAAGAGGTGAAGTACATGTCATCACTACTTTTTGACCCAGAAGAGCTTGAAGCCTTTCATGAATATATAGAAAGGAGATTGTTAAAGGTCCCATTGGACCAATTACTGATTAAACCAATAAGGGAGCCAACTCCTAGCGTAAGCCTAGAAGGAAGCTCCAGATAAAATTCCAAGGATAATTCCGAAGCAGAGTCCCAAGAGAAGTATACTAGGGAGTCAGAGAAATCAGAGCAACAATCATAGAATGGGGGAAGCAAAAGTAAGGAGTTAGAAAAGGATACAGCTGAATCTACAGAAAAGATAGTTGAGCAAACCTCAGCTAAAAAACAGGCTAAAATTCATTCCGCCTCCACCTAGTCAACAAAACCCCCGGTGATCGATTTAGAGCAAGAATGGGAGCATTTAAATAAAAATATCCATACAAAGGGACAAGCACCTGAACCACAGACTCCACAAAACAACAACTCAAGTCTTACCAGCCAGCACCAGAAATGATTGAGAACCGACCCGGCACATACCGAAGCAAGTGAGTAGTTTGTTACTGTAAGTACTCAAGAGGTAGAGCACATTCTTCCCACTCCTACCTCTAAAATTGTTTTGAGAATTGAGGAGATTCCTCCTTTAGATGTGTTCTAAAGCCCAACCCAAAAAGTTGTCATAAAAAGGAAAAGAAAGAAGAGGAAGTTGGATGTTATAGTTGCTACTACTCCCGATAAGGAACCGATGGATATTGCCTAGAAAGACTCACCCATCGACCCATCTGACAACCTTACTAGACTATCTCAGTTTGTAGGAGCCTATGCTACAACAACTATTAATAAAGACGCAGAGGTTAAAATTTTGCTCAGAGAAAAGGAAAATAAAATTCTGCTGTTGGAACAATTGTTAGAGCAAGAAAAATCTAACCAACAAGTGGAATTGCTAGTAGCCAAGCTCCAACGACAATTTGAGTAGATGCAAATAAGACATTAAGCCAATTTAGTAGAAAAGGAAGCATAGATACAAGCATTAACAGATAAGTATAAGAACAGTCCAAATATTGATGAGTTTATAATTGAAGCGTTCAACCTTAACTCCCACCTAATGCACCGAAAGGAAATTCTATGCCAGAATGTCTCACAGTTGAGTCCTTATTGCAAGACTAGTGAAAAGTTAACGAGTAAAGTCATTGACATGAGACTAAAATATGATGAAGTCTTGAAAAGGATTTCCCACTTCATCACCTGGCAGAATTTAGAGGATGGGAAGAAGATTTATTTTCCTATACTGGAGGAGTCACATAAAGAAATTTTATTTGCAGACTGGGACTCTCGGCTTAGATAAGCAGAAAAGGAAACAACAGTTGTAGCAGAAACAGTAAACACTGTTATTGAAAACATCAATGAAAATTTACACAGTGCAAACCTGGTGGTAGAGTCTGTACCAGGTTTTCTTTCAAATGTCAAACAACTCAAACAACAGTGAATGCAGTCAAAAGGGGAAAAAGAGGAAGAAATCAGGCAAATGACCAAGTTAAACTCGGAAGCATACTGACAATATTTAGTTAAACCTTACAACCAGTGGATGACCCTGCGATGTCTAACCTCTTCAACGCAGAAAATTGTGCCAGCACTAACCGATGCCATGTTCACTGGGTAGTTGAAATCTGTGATCAATTGACCGACACAACTCAAACTCATGATGGACATCTGTGATCTCAAAGATCAAATGCAAAGGAGTTAGTGACCATGTTTTATTTCTATTTTTGTTTTGTTTTGCACAATTTGAGGAAGGTTGTTTAAACCTCCTCAACTATTTTTGTAATAATCTATTATTAGGATTTATAGTTTAGTATTTAAATACCTCTCATGCATTTAGAGAGGGGTCTAGAAATTTTATCAGAAACAATCTTCAAAACATGCACTTCTGTCCCTTTGAGGAAGTTTTGGTGAAATGAATGGAACATGATTTATTTTCAACTTATCTGGCATCTTCTGCTGAAATTGCACTTTTGTACTCTTATATGGTGTTGGATTGATTGGAAGGAGGTCAATATTGCTGAAACACGAGCAAAACTTATTACAAATGGTACTTTTATCTTGTGATCTTTTTTTGTTTATGTATTAAGCAATATTTTTTCTTCAAATTGTTTATGTATGAAATTTTAAAGCTTGGTTAGCATTATTGCACTTTTGTATGGTAATGGCCTAAATTTTATGATGAATATATGAATAGTTTTTTATGTGATATATCTTTCACAATCATTTCGGCTAACTATTTATCCGAAACAATTATTGTTAAAATAATTTCACTTTTTTTTTTTTTAACAAGGTCAGGTAGTTGATATATTACCAAAAGCTTTGTTGGAGCAAGCTCGTATTACAAATGACTGTAAAATGGTAAACATCTAAGCCATGAGATAGGAACATGGTCTCTTCTCCTAGGTTGGTGTTCAAGACTTCATGTATTTTTATGAGTATTCTAGTGTACTACCTAACAAATTGGCATACTAGAAAGAGAAATTTACATGTCATGGATTCTCTGAAAATTTTTCATAGCCTGTAGATTGTTTGCTCCTGAGTTGGTTGGTTCTTCTTTTCATAATTGACCGAATTCTCTCCTTCATTGCTTGTGCTGTTCTTTTGGTAATATGCCACTGTGATTCCATTTGATTTGTTTTCTTGTTCTTCCTTTGGCTTTGCGTACTGCTCCTTGTTTTGATGTTCTTCCTTGAATTTGTATTACCTGAGGTACTTCTTCTTCTGCTAATGTTGACCACTTTCTTATTGTCGTAAACAGGAACCATTGGATAAATGAGATCAACGAATGAGGTTATCAGATTAATAGTGGTCAAGATTAAGTCGCATAGTTCGAAATCATGGGATGTATGGTGGAGATTAACCAGAGGCGTTGGTGGAAGAGGAGTCTGGAGGAACCGTCACAACCATCGATGGTTGAACATCGGGCATGAACAGGTCTGAATGATAATCAAGGAGAGAGGCGGGTTTATAAACAGAGATGGTATTTTAGGCAGGGTAAAAACTGTGAGTGGTAAAAAGGGGGAGTCACCGGATTCCACTAACCGGGAGACACATACCAGTGGAGGAGAGAGAGAAAACCATTTTTCAGGTGGGTAATCTCTGGGCTTGATGTTATACAACAAAATGACCTCCTCATCAACTCAGAGGGGAAAGACAGGATGACTGAAGCAAAGACCACAATTACAAGCCTTGATTCCACACTAACGTTGGTTGCACACTGAAAACCTACTTTATAAAGCTTGTTACCAAGCCTAACGATGCATTAGTGACCCTACTAACTCAAGTTGTTAGGCAGGAGAGAACGTTAGTGAAACTAGAGGCAGTTCCAAGGGTCAAAGGAATGAATTGACTCACAAATATCTAGATATTTGTTCCTAAAAACGCTCAAGAAAAGCAAGAAAATATTTGAAATTGACCTATTTTGAGAAATTCTAATCTGAACAAAGGAGGGAAATGGGAAAGAGCTGCAAATCTGGGCAAGTTCATTGCCTTTTCCCTAGTGAACTCTATGAGGAACTTGGCAACCCTAACTCGATTGCTACATAAGCAATGAGAGGGTCATTGTGAAAGGGGGTCAAAGCATTTGAAAGGATAGCCTACTTAGCTATTGAGAACTGTCTCATATCTAAAGAAGTGAGCAAGAAGGGAGAGAGAGAGAAGCGGAAGGGGCAAAGGAAGACTGATACAACAGATGGTTGTAATCACTCTTCCGTTATTAATACAGAACTACAGTTGTGTTCGCTACTCTATGGTGTCGGTAACATAGTTCATTAAGTTGTTGAACTGATACTTGTTTATATGAGTAGCTTATTTTTATGCAAATATATGTTCATTATGCATTCATATATTGGTTTTCAAGGTTGTATGTGGTGATTGTGTTCGCCTTTCCTTTGTGCAGGAATTGATTTGGAGCCAGCTTTGAGGGAGTTCCACTTGGCTGCATTGAGATCTCCAAACAAATCTAGAAGGAGATTTGAGGTAATCCTCCTTCCATACTTTGTTAATTGATATTTGTCTATGAACATGTGTACAACTTGGTAGAATCTGCAGGTAATCTTATAGTCTATCGAAGGTCTCGGGAAGGCCTTTGAGAGTAGTTTTCATTCTCCATACTTCGTGCATTTTACCCCATAGCAGAATTAGTGACTCTGCTAGGGACTATACATCTAGTTCCCTGTTTAGCTAGACTCTTCTCGGTTCTCTCCTCCTTCTAAGAGCTCCCTATACTTTTGCAATCCCTTTCGGACCCACCAAGAATCTTGCTTCATCTTGCTTGTATACATTCATCTCATAATCTAATCTTGAAAACCCTCCTTTGGATTGATTTCCCACACTAATGCAGGTTAGCAGGCTACGTAGAGCTTTATAAAGCACTGTGCCTATTCACAGGGAGCGTTAGTGGGCATACTAACTCCCTGTAGCCACTGTTACAGAGCGTTAGTCTCCCAATACCTTGATTTTCAGCTGTGTCTATGGACCAAAAGGGATAGGAAATCTTCTCATGGGATGAAATAAGATCTGTAACTATATTTTGTCAGCAAAATTGGTGTCCTAGAAATTTTTTTTTACGAAAAAAGTTTTTGTTTTTCTCTCTTAAAAACATTTTTTTTGAAAAAAAAACTCACAATTTTTATTCATCCTTCTATTTAAATATTTACAAGTTGCTTCATTTTGGTTTCAAGTAGTTTTTAGGAAACATTGGAAAGAATCTTTTGGTTATGCATGTGTTGAAAGACTAAAGATGCATGAAAGAAACTATGAATATGTGAAAAATATGAATATGTAGAATACAACTTGTTCGCATCAAACTGGATTGTTTTTTCAAAGCATTATTTTTGCATGATTTATTGAGTCAAGAGTCTCATCACATTCCATACGTCAACTCCCCTACCAAAGACAATAATCAAGTACACATAAAAATTACCTAAAAATCAATCAGTAACTCTTTTGAGCAAACAAACATTAGTTAGGCTAGGATATTAGGATAAGCATGTGAGTGAACTGCCCAAGGTCCTAACTTTTATTCTAATAACCTAATATTATAACTTTATATATACATATAATATATATATATAATTATTAATAAACAATTTGAATAAATAAATAAATAACTAACCATTGGAAGTATTTTATTTATTTTAATTTTTTCTTTAACTATTAGACTTTTATTTCTGAAAATATATAATAAATGTAAATATTAAAATAATTTGACCGGGGTCCTAAGGTCAAAATTAGCCGTTATGAATTTAGCCGTTGGAGTCTCTGCTCAAACTATTTAACATGCTAAGCTGGGTCTATTTCTTCAACTTGTCCTGATGATGAACCACACTGGTTGGTTCGAAATGCATCGAAAAAATTATCTCTATGTGATTTTCGCCGAAGATTCTTCTCTAAATTGATATGGATCACAAAAGCCTAAATTCAATAACCAAACTATTGTCATTAAACGAGAGAAAAATTCCTTCTACACTCATACTACCAGGACCACTCTAGTAAATGAAGAGCGAAATACGAGACGACATCAAACTGTAAGTGAAGGTAGCTCGCCTTCTCTTACAAATCCTTTGGGTATTCTATGTATTGGGGGTTGCTTCGAGGATTTTGAAACTGAGTCAGGGACTCAGGTATCTTGCCCACATAGCGTGCTGTCTATGACTATGTCCCCCCCAATGGAGTCTGTGATTTGAGGTATCTTTAGTGGCCAAACTTATAGGGACTTACACAATGTGACTGGGACGGGCTGTCCTGGTACCTAGCACGGACGAATCTACTCTGTCTTTAGTTTTTGGGAGGGTGCTCATCTTCATGAGGGTACTTGGCCCCTCAATCTGAGGTTCGGGCAAAGCTCTAGAGTAACCGTAACTGTACATCTGGCCATCCTTCTCTATTATTCATTGAGATACTGGGTTTCATCTCCAGTGATCGGTGCTTATCAGACAAGGTAATTTCCCTCTTTTCACTGATTGATCCATTTAGTGTATTTTTTATATTTTTTAGGTACCTAAGTGCTATCATTTGAGACTTTAATGAATATCATGATAAAATTTATTAATAAAATTAACAGTCATTATGGCTACATCCGGCCCTCGTCGTCACTCTAGACGATTGTTAGGACTTCTTCCACTCATTGTCGAAGATCCATCGAGTTCCACTAAACCGGATTCCCATCTTCGGGGGATCAGTCTCGTAGATCTCACACGGGATCTGTTTGGACAACCGATGATTCAAGTTTGCCAGAGGATTTCTTTACCGAAAGATTTCTTCCTCCCTTTAACCCTCCACTCACGAATCCATTGGAACCTGTCTTGGCTCCCGTGGTACTTGTGCTTCCTGCTTTGGTAGTTGGAACATTTCCATCTATCCCATCGACGACTAATGGGTTGTGGAGCTTTAGGGACACTTTTGGTCCTTCACCACTTCCACATTTGGCAGTGACCACAACACCAGTAATGGCGAATCTCGCTATCCTTTTTGTCCTAGGTACAACCACTCACATGACACCCTCTATGAGTGGAACCCAACCGATGCCGGGTTCCACCCCTATGGTGTCAAACTGCATACCTTTGACAAGTGCCACATATAGTGCTCCTTATAACACTCAATGCAGCACTATGGGCATGGTTCCCGTTTACAACAATATGGTCAACTGCCAATGTACAATTCAAACCCCTAGATTCATATACTTGGGGGGTTCCCAATATGCACATTCCAGTAGGGAATGTAACAATTCCCCCTCCATTCTCAGGCATTCATGGTCAGTCGCTAATTGACATGAGCATTCCCTTTGTCAATCAAGGACAAATGGTTAGTTCTGTGTCGGGCGAGAATCCTAAAGGGATTCCCAACCAATCCATGGGGGCACCCTACTCACATATTCAAATGAGTCAAGGGGGCACTACTTATCCTGGGGGCAATTCTATACCCCAGTATCAAAATCCTCATGGAAATCCACTCTACAACACCATTCCTCAAAGCAACTACTACACCACACAATCCATGTATAATATTGGGAACCAAACGATGGGAGGAGCGCAAAGATCCTCAATTCATCCATCATCACCATGGTTCGAGTCGGGGGCACCAAACTCTCTGCTTTTCTTGGCAACGTTGGATATACCCAACTTATACAAGCTGATGAACGACCTCATCTATCACAACTTACAATGGCCATCGATCCCGCATAAGATACCAACGGACATCCCAAAGTTCGATGGAAAGCAAGGGGAGGATCCGGGCACCCATATCACCACCTACCATCTTTGGTGTGTTTCAAACTCTATGGTGGATGATACTGTCTGGTTACGTTTCTTTCCCTGCACCCTCACTGGCAACGCAACAAAATGGTATATCGAGTTACCATGCACGTCAATAAATACCTTTGACACTTTAGCGATGGAATTCCTAAAGCACTTCCAGCTACCCATCCACTATGAGACTGGGATAGAGCTCCTCACTTCATTTTGTCAGGATACTACCACCCATATCTCTGATCATATACATGAATTAAGATGTAGGCAGAGGTTGGTCAAAGCTCCCCTCCTAGACTTTCTCTTAATGGACTGGTTCTATAGGTCCTTACTCCCGCAAATCGCTAGAGATGTTGCTTTAGGTGGTGCGGTCACAAAAGGCCAATCCATACGTCGTGCCCAACACTTAGATTTGATATATTCGTAATTTGGCACTCTTTACGACATAATCCCCAATGCCCTTGGCAACCCCAATGATTTCACTACTACCAAATCGACTGTTCTTCCTACCACTATGATAAACTATGTGCAGTCTACACAAAATCTCAGTGATAAGAAAAAGACCGCTCCTTCTGAAGAGCAGTCTATAAACCACCAAAACCCAAAAAAGAAGGCTGCTACGCCTCCTCACGAGGGAAAGGATAAACCTGCCATATTTCCTTGAAAAATCTACGCTGAAGACCACATGACCTATCATTGTCCCCATCTTCAGGAGTGCACAGAGTACATTGCTCAAAAGGATACTCATAGGACCACCATTTTCCTAAATAATCCTTTCCCCGCTCAGGAGTAGCAAAACCTTATTGCAAACCAATTGCAACCCTCGCAAGGGGGCAACGATGGTTCGCAACATCCTTCAGCTGGTGAAGTATATTCTATCATTTACACATTTGAAACGGTAGATCTACAAACAAGAGCGAAATCTTATGGTCCTTGTGTCGCTCATGCAGCAAAACCTTCCTCAGGTCAAAACCCACCGCTGCCCAATGATTTACATATCGAAAGGCTAGTTGCGGACCTTGTAATTCGACCCCCAAAAGGGGCACTTTGACGCACAACACACAATACATCTACACGTGCTGCCCAAAACTACAACATTGTAGAAGATTTGGCACAAGTTTCGTCGGCTGTGTCGGTGCTCAAAGTATTATAAACATACCCAACACAATAGAAAGCTTTGCTTTTGGCTATTGGTGGTATTGACCCAGAGGATTCCATGCTTGCTATTTTCGACATGGACAAGTGTAAACCTCCCCTTTCTCACCAGCTTGCATTTCAAGTGCACATAACTTCGAAAGGTAAAGGTATACACAGAACTGTCATCGACGAAGGTGCTTCTACCTGCATCATGTCGGCTTCATGTTGGCTCGCTCTAGGTTCTCTGACCCTAACCCCACCATCGAATTCCCTTAAAGCTTTCGACGACCACACTTTCACCCCAAAAGGTTACCTAGCTAGCTATCCAATCACCTTGAGTGGGAAAACGGTAATGGTAGATATTGAAGTCATGGATCATAAACTCGACTATAATCTGCTTTTGGGCTGCACTTGGACTTATGCCATGAAGGTTGTCGTGTCTTTGGTCTTTCGTATCATTCTTTTTCCCTTCGATGGAAAGATAGTCATAGTAGACTAGTTGTCCTTTTGCACCCCAAATTACTCTTTGCTACCTAGCAGCTTTGTACCCTTAGTAGGTGGTGTACCTGACTCTTACATCAGTATCAATACCGGTGTACTGAAGGCTTCTCCCCTCATGGTTCGTTTCCCTCTTCGGCCGCCAAAGGTTTCACAGATGGTCAATATGCTTTCATCTATTCCTCATGAATAGACCGATCCATGGATCCTACCGGCTCCTTCAGAGATTGACATTTATGGAGAACAAATGCCGTTGTCACCAGCTGAATTGGCCTGCGAAGCCATTCAAATTGCATCCGAATCTCTGGTCACTTTGGTTTCAGACAATGGTACCACTGCCCCTCCCATAACTGCTCCTTTCGATCCACTCAATCGAGTCCTACCTATGGACAAAGCTATTAGAGAGATCACAAGTTTAGAATAGCAACCTTGAGAGGACTCACACCATCATGTTTTCATATCTGATTCGGACATGATTCCTCTTCAAATCCTATCCCCTGACGTACTAGAAATTGTTTCCTCACCCTATACAATCCTCCAAAATTTGGAGGCGAAAGGAAACAGGGGCAATATTTCAAAAACATTGCCCATCGATATTTCTGTCATGATAGGCATCGTGGAACACATACAGATTGGAGCCAATCACAATCTTGAGGAAATTGTGAGCTTCACCTACCCATTTAGGGACTTCCGTGATGTTTTTCCTTGGTCTTATGAGGAAATGCATGGCATAGACCCTTCTATTGTCAAGCATGAGATCAAGGAAGATCGAGCATTCTTTTTATGGTATTTTTCTTGCTCATTAAATTGAGAAACCTCGAGTCTCCTTCATTGTGCTCGTTAAACTACTACAAAGATGATAGAGCAATTTTTATGATATTTTATTGCTCTTTAAAAAATATAAACATGTCCGAGTTTTCATCATTGTGCTCGTTAAATCTATACGATGATGGTCTGAGTAACTCTTTTTTGATCTTTTTCCAGCTCATTAAATTGAAAAAGACCAATCGAGCATTCTTTTTAGGCGTTTTTTCTCGCTCGTTAAACTGAAAAAATCCCAAGTTTTGTCTTTAGGCTCATTAAAAACTTTATAAAGATGACTCGAGCATTCTTTTAGGTACTTTTCTCACTCGTTAAACTGAAAAATCCCGAGTTTTTGTCACCGAGCTTGTTAAAAATATATGGTAGCAGCCAGAGCACTTTCTTTATTGGAACCATTTCTCGCTCTTAAATAAAAAAGTCCCCAACCTTTTCTCCTCCTTCGAGCTCTCTAAAATCTATGAAGAAGGAATGAGCAGTTCTTTTCCCTCTTTTTCTCTCTCACTAAACTAAAAAAGGTACCCTGAGTTTTCTTCATTTGATTCATTAAAATTTTTTGATGATGGTATTGAGTTTGTTGTTGCGTTACTAATTAAAAATTCATGACGAAAAACAAGTTTAGTCCATTTCCTAGTACTCGTAAACAAAATGAGGTCGACATATATTGAAAATAGGTTTCTCTTTATCCAGATTCAATATATAAACTAACGGAAAAGTAATTGATCCTTGTATACTATTAACCTTTTATCGCACCCGGTTAACAACTATGACAAAGGGACCACCATGGAGTTTCTCTTTACGATCTTTTCAAACTCTCTAAATATGAAAAGACCACTGAGTTGTCTAGTCTGGGCTCTTTAAATTACACAGACAAGATATACAGTCATTCTTTTTACGATACTTTTCAGACTCTTAAAACATGAAAAATTGACGAGTTTGCCTATCTGGACTCATTAAACTAATCAGATACGGTAGAGAGTCACTCTTTTTGCAGTCCTTTTCAGACTCTTTAAATATGAAAAGGTCGATGAGTTTACCCGTCTGGACTCATTAAATTAATTAGATGGGGAAAGTGGACAATACAACTACATTCCATATTAGAAAGTATGGTTTGGCAGCAGTTGTTCCCTTGAACATGGCATTCCCTCAAATAAACCTTCCTTTTGACGACCTCTCAATATGAACCCTACCATCCTATGAGTTTAGCCTATATACCCTGATGTAATTGCATCTCTGTATCCTAACACTCTATAGTGTTTATGAGTCTAGTGTTGTTTGGTTAAAACTGTAGTCGTGCCTTCTATTGTTCAATGGTTAACCATTTGTTTCCTCCATCAACCCATCAAACATATTCTTTCATCACGCCCTCCATTGTTTAGACCCAAATGCTCAAAATATTCCTCAAAAAGCAAAATCATTATTGCCCCGTTTCGTGTCGATTGATGTAGGACACATTATTGCCTACCTTTTGACAGGTTTCTTCCTATTGACTTCAACACCCTATCTAGGAAGATAACCCAGAAACACATTCAGTGCCTTGGTACTTGCAAACATTAGTCGCAGGTTGCCTTGTGTTTGATCAGGGGTTCTCATTATTGTCTCCTGGTTGAGCGATTCTACGGGTGTTCGATGAAAAAGACATCTTTCGCACTCGTTAGGTTGCATTGTGCATCTTGGAGACCATCACCATTATCGGTAGCCTTCCTTGCGTCTATTAACGGTCTCCATTATTGACCGGTAATTAGATGATTTCGTGCATGTTCGACATCAATGCATATATTCACATGTCCCAATCTATGCTATTCGGTGAAGCGGAAATCAAGACCTTGGGTAGAGGCTTGCATCATTCAACCTTGTATCCTCTCCCAAGCTGCATATATTGTATTTTGGAGACAATTGTTTTAGGATGATTCTATCATGACACTGGACCCGCATTGTGCTTATTGGCAGCCAGTATCGTCATATCTCTTTGGAGAAAATTGCTCCAACGTAGCTACTGAGCATGGGAATACCTGACTCAGGACATGATTTTAACGGTTTTATATATATGTCTTGTATCAGGTTTTCCTTGCCACCCGAAGCTTCTCTCTCTCTCATTTTGACAGGAAAAATTACAGTTTAAGTAAAGTATTTCGGCCATCGTCGCTGCCTCTGATCTCATACTTTAGGGGGCATCTATTATACAACAAAATGACCTCCTCATCAACTCAGAGGGTAAAGACATGATGACTGAAGCAAAGACCACAATTACAAGCCTTGATTCGACACTAACACTAGTTGCACATTGAAAACTTGCTTTATAAAGCTTGTTACCAAGACTAAGGGTGCGTTAGTGACCCTACTGAAACTAGATGCAGTTCCAAGGGTCAAAGGAATGAATTGACTCACAAATATCTAGATATTTGTTCCTAAAAACACTCAAGAAAAGCAAGAAAATATCTAAAATCAACCTATTTTGAGAAATTCTAATCTGAAAAAAGGAGGCAAATGGGAAAGAGCTGAAAAGTAGGGCAAGTTCATTGCTTTTGCCCTAGTGAACTCCATGAGGAACTTGGAAACCCTAACTTGATTGAATGAGAGGGTCATTGTGAAAGGGGGTTAGAGCATTTGAAAGGATAGCTTACTTAGCTGTTGAAAACTGTCTCATATCTAAAGAAGTGAGCAAGAAGGGAGAGAGAGAGAGAGAAGTAGAAGGGGCAAAAGAAGACTGATACAATAGATGGTTGTAATCACTCTTCTGTTATTAATACAGAACTGTGGTTGTGTTCCCTACTCTATGGTGTCGGTAACATAGTTCATTAATTTGTTCAATCGATACTTGTTTATATGAGTAGCTTAGTTGTATGAAAATATATGTTCATTGTTATGGAGTACTAAAGAAGGTATGTTTTTGGTAATTATTTCAGCATCTTTTCATTAGAACTTACAAACCTTTTGCATCATGAACTAGGAAAACGATAAGGAATTGTAATAAAACATGTGAGATTAATATGCAAGATGAAAACACTGACAATTGTCTTTTCCTTATACAGAAAGAAGGAAAAACAAGAAACTGCCATTCCAAAGGAAAGGACAAGGACGGGTTAACTGCTGTCCCTTTGACGGGAGACCATATGCAAACAAGGCAAAGCAAATCAAAGCGAATCAGCCCTGGAAAGGAAGTGGAGATATCGGCTCAGCGCAGGAAAGGAAAGAAATGACTGAGGATGAACGGTTCGGCGAATCCCTTAGGATCCTTGATCCTGAGGGATCGCTGCTTTAACTATTTCTGCACTTAGACATCTCCGCCTTCACCATTATAAAAGGGGCAACACTGTTAGCTCAAACGGGAGTTAGAATATATTATGTTTATGTAATTTCCTTTAAGATCAAAACTTTGATCATCGAGTTTCATTAAGAACTGATCTAGTGTAATTCCGCTTTATGCAATAATACAAACTTGGTTACTATTTCATCTTTGAGTCTGGAATAACTTCAAGCGGTGTACCCCTGGAGGCTAAGGAACCGGCCCTGGAGGACACTTGCTCCTATACTATTACATTTACTTTATGTGTGGTTTGCTTATCGACATTATTTGGTAATCTGATGTGTTTTGTAAGTTTACATCACATGCTCTGTTATGTTTAATTTATTAAGGTTTCTAAAGACAAAACTATTATATTGACTCTGCATCATATCACTGTTCTTTTAGGTGTTGATATAATACTTCTAGTCTTTACAAAATAAAGTTGCCATTTAATTACAGAGCCTTTGTGCTGTGCACTTGTTCATTGACATTACAGAATTCATCTTGGAAGTTATGTTCTTTGCGATTGTTGGATCTATAAACAATGTTGTTCTATGTTGAAATGCAGTCATACTCTTTCTAACTGAGATTGATAACTGGATCAGATTACTATTAAAGCGTGCCGTGTGTATATATGGTTTTCAAGTGCTGTTCTATAATTCATCATTAATCAGTGCTGTTCCATTTTTGTGTGTTATTTAATCCGCCCTTAAGAGTGAAGGATTGTCGTTTGATTCTTGTAGATTACGATTAGTGCATTTGATCTTGTAGGCTAAGGTGTTATTGCTTGTTAGACTTAGTTTCTGTTCTATTTCTTAACTGTTGTTCCATTTCAAGTTTGTTGTTCTATTTCATAATTGTTGTTCCATTTTAGGTTTGTTGTTCTATTTCTTAATTGTTGTTCCATTTCTTATCTGTTGTTTCATTTCTTGCCATTTGTTATTTTGGTATGAAGAATGATCTCAAGCTGTAGTGAGCATTGACATCTACTGTCCGGCTCCCAGATCCATGATCTATTCTCTGTTTTCCTTTTTCCATCAATTTACAAAGGGATGGGTTATTGCTACTGAACCCTTGACTGATAACTTGCTTAGTTTTCTGAATGTGTGGTTTAATCTTTTGAAGTAGTTAGCTGTAAACAAGCATCTGTTTACTCCTGTATTTTTAAACACTGTGCTACTAGCATTACTCTGGCAAATGATAGCCTCAGACTGAGACACTCTTTGAAATAACAAAATTTTCCTAGATTGACATATTAATGTGAGGTAATTAGAGGTGAAAAAGACCCTTTTTATAGCTCAACATTTTGGTGTCGTTGCCGGGGAAAGAGTGTAGCCATTTGTTCTTTCTTTCAGAGTAGTGTACGAACCTGCTAGGGAAGAATTGGGTTTCGAAAATGGAAGGTAAGAACCTATGTGTGGAGCATGTAATAGCCCTACCCCTCTGCCTATTTTCTTACAGATTTGCTGTTGTTTTGTTTGGATAGAATTTAGTAGTTAATTTGTGTGCATGACTAAGCAGAAAAAGCCAGAAAAGAATTCCAAACCTCTACCCAAGCCAGAAAAAGCTAAGGGGCTGGTGACCCTTGGCCGACCAACCTTCATAGATGAAATCTTCAAGAAAGAATAATCTCAGCGCTTAGTAGGACCCATAAATGTTATTTCTAAACAACATACTAGTTCCCTTCAGGCCACAGGATCACCATCTGTAGCCTTTGCTGAGGTGCATAGTCAAACTGAAGAGCAAGACTTTAAAGAAATAAAAAATTTTACTCCAGAACTATTCCAGGAAGGGAATTTCAGTAATCTTTGTGGAGGAGGAGAGACAGGGGAAACTGAGGAACCGAGATCTCCTCTTGAGACAACTCAGCCATTGAACAACCCATACAAAGGAAATGCTGCAAAAATCATCTTTTAAGAAAATCAATCTTCTCAGACATTAGGCACTCTCATTATCCCAGATAGAGGAAGTGCTACTAAAACTATTCCTGTTAAAGCCATTCCCCCTCAACCTAGGAATACCCTCCTAGATATCCCATAAGGTTATTGGCATATATTCAACCAAATGGCTCAAAACCAGCCAAACCCCCAAACCTCTACATTACAATACCCCATAGTGGATTCTGTAGCAAATGCGCCTATGAAAGCAATCCCTCTTCAACATATCCCTACATTCCATGGTCTTACATCAGAAGACTCAGATGCATTTCTATTTGAATTCGATGTGTGTGTAGGGGATATGATTACACCACCGACCCTCCGAAATTGAAAGTTTTTCCTTTCTACATTAAAAGGGGCTGCTTTAAGATGGTTTATGGGATTATGTGGCGGGGTTATAAATAACTAGGATGAAATGAAAGAATCTTTTCTAAAAATATATCAGGACTATTGCAGGTCTAGAGAACTGAAGGACGAAATATTCCAGATGATAGCTAGACCAAACGAAACATTAGATGAGTATGTGGAACGTTTTCAGTATAATCTACAAATATCTCCTTATGCATCACTGCCTTTACCTGATAATGTGTTAAAAACAGCATTAATAAGGGGCATGAAGGAACAATGGATTGAAACATTAAACATTATGGGAAAAGGAGGTATTTATCAAGAAAATTTTGCTGACATTATTGATTTATGTATCAGGAGCTCGAGAAGCAGCATAAGAGTAAAATTGGCAAAACATGAACGGTTTGTAAGAGATAATAAAATTTCGACAGAAGGAGTAACGCGTGTAGAAATTGGAAATTTATTGGAAAATTTTAAAACTGATATACTAGGGACACTAACTACACAACTTCATATTATGCAAGCCAAACAGAAGCAAATAGAGGCAGAATAGAATTTGACAACCTTCTGTCCCCGATGCAGGAAAAAGCATAGCCATAAGGAGTTTCCAGTGGATGCAGTCCAAACATGCGCCATCTGCACAAAAGATCACCTTACGGAAAGTTGTCCCTCACTTCCTGGATTAAAAGCAGTATATAAGGAAGCAGAAGAAGAGTGAGAATTGGTGTATTTGCTCAACCAGCACCGTCAGTGGCAGCCGCGACAATCTAGTATGTTTCCAAACCCAACTTCTTATTTTCAGCCTCCGCAATATAATGCTCAACAATATAATATGTGGGAAAGTCAATTTCAACCCCCGTTTCCAAACTTGTCACCACAGTCATTTCCTTCCTCAACCCCGTGGCTGAATCAGGCAAGCCAATCTGGTTGGCCGAATCTTCCTTATACCCCACCATATTGGCAAAGTAACGCATACCCACCACAATGGACTCCCCCTACTTCACAAAGTTCAGCCTGGCAGACAAATTGGCAGAGACCAATGCATCAGCCAACAGGAACCATTCCGCTCCTTTAGCCTACACTGCCAGCCTTACAACGAAATCCCCAGTCTAATCTGAGACCGCGACTCCCAGCCCAACCCAACCCCAATCCAAATAATAGACCAGTCCAATCTATCCAAATCATAGAAACACCAGAAATAGGAGCCGATTTGAGGGAGTGTAATGATCTTCAATTAAGATCTGGGTGTATTATTAAAACCGAGGGAGATAAGAGAGTTCGGGTTGAAAATCAGTTACCTAGAGAACAACTGTCACAAGAAGAGGATGTGAATAAACAACAAACTCATAATCAAGCAACCACATCCTCTCCCCCGTTCCCAGAACGATTAGTCATACCTCGACCTATAGAATATCCTGATTTTGACATTCTGGGAGAATTACAAAATTTGTACATAAAAATTCCATTCCTCCAAGCCATTCAAGACATCCCGATATACGCAAAAACTATCAAAGAATTGTGCATAAAGGAACCAAGGAGGAATATAACAAATAATCCAAGAGTCCAAGTAGTCGACACTCTATCTGACTTATTATCAGGAAAAGAAACACCCATTAAATACGAAGACCCAGTAAATCCAATAGTAACTGTGCAAATTTATGGTTAGACCCTTTCCAATGCCTTAGTTGATCTAGGAGCTGCAATCAATATCTTAACAACCACTATGTGCCAAAAGCTAGGCATTACATCTGTAGAACCCACCTCTACCTTGCTAGAGTTGGGTGACCGATCTGTGGTTAGGCCAGAGGGCACACTACATGATGTCATGGTCTCTATTGACTCTTGGGAATATCCAACCGATTTTCTGATAATAAATCCCAAAACCCGACTTGATGGACATCCATTGATTTTAGGTAGACCTTGGCTTGCCACTGCCGATGCCTATATTGGCTTTCGGTAAGGAAATATGACCATAACCAGAAGAGCAGATATCAAGAACTTAGTTCTATATCCTCCAGTGCAGCCAAGTGTCACAGTAGTAAAAAATTATAGGCACCCTGTATCATATCTTACTGATAAAATTAGATCTCCATTAACTATACAAGAGGCACTTGATTTCAAAGACCAAACAGAAGACGATGCCATTAATAATTTCATTAGTCAAACTAAACTCACATCCCGCACACAATGTCACATGATAAAAGCAGCATTTGATAGTGAATTAGAAGAAGATCCTCTTAAAGATACACATGATCATACAATACTTGTTACCTCTCTTGCAAATAGTAAAACTGTGGAAATTGAATTGGGAAAAACCTTAAACATTAATTCCAACCTCACATCCGATTAAGAAATGAAGCTCATCCATGTATTGAGGAAATATAAAGAAGCATTTGCATGGGACTACCCTGATATGAAAGGAATTGACTCCCAGTTATGTATGCACCACATTTATATAGAAAAAGATGCGAGACCTGTTTGTCAGCCTCAGAGGAGACTAAATCCTCATCTAAAAGATGTGGTAAAAGCTTAACTTCAAAAACTTTTAGATGTCAATTTCATCTATCCTATCTCTGATAGTAAATGGGTCTCTCCGCTTGTGGTGGTACCAAAAAAGAATGGGAAATGGAGAGAAAGCTAAATAAAGCAACACAAAAAGACCACTTCCCTCTCCCATTCATTGACCAAGTATTAGACACTTTGGCAGGAAATAAATTCTTTTTCTTCTTGGATGGCTTCAGTGGATACAATCAAATTCAGATTGCCCCTGAAGACCAAGACAAAACTACTTTTACTTGTCCTTGGGGAACATTTGCCTACCGAGTTCTACCATTTGGATTATGCAATGCTCCTACCACATTCCAAAGGGCTATCCTCAGCATTTTTGCAGACTTAATAAATGAAGGACTTGATGTATACATGGATGACTTTACACCATATGGAGATGATTTTGATCTAGCATTGGATACACTACAAAAAGTCCTACAACACTGCATTGCTACCAGGCTTTGTTTAAGCCATGAAAAATGTTATATGATGATGACTGAAGGACTTATCCTAGGACACTATATTTCAGCAGCTGGCATTTAGGTAGACCTAGCCAAAATCCAAATAATTTTGTTTATTCGCACTCCTACCACTCAAATGGAGTTACGCAGTTTTTTTGGATTTTCTGGTTATTATAGGAGGTTTATAGAATATTATTCACATATTTCTATGCCTTTGTATGCACTAACTGGTAACGTTGATTTTCTTTGGATATAAAATGTGAACATGCTTTCAAGAATCTGAAGAAGCTCATGTCCATAGCCCCAGTCCTTCGAGAACCAAATTGGGATTTGCCATTTCAGATATCATCTGATGCCTCAGATATAGCCATTGGAGCAGTCCTTGGGTAGGAAGAGGATAAAAAACCATATGCAATTTATTACATCAGCAAAAATTTATCCCCTGCTGAATTAAACTACATTGTTACTGAAAACGAATTTCTAGCTGTAATACATGTTGTCAATAAGTTCGGACATTACATTACTAGATATCCTGTTATCTTGTACATAGATCATTCTGCCATAAAATATTTAGCAAACAAGCCTATCACAAATAGTAGAATAACTAGATGGCTAATTTTATTGCAGGAATTTGATATTACAATCAAGGATCGACCTAGAAAAGAAAATCCTATAGCCGATTTTCTCTCAAGAATGCCAAAGCCAATCGATGCAGCAGCAGTTGAAGATTAATTTCCAGACGAGCATCTATTTGCTGTGGCTATTCAAACACCATGGTATGCTGATGTTGCCAATTACCTAGCTGTAGGTAAACTACCAAAGCATCTAACCCCTAATGAGCGGAAACAGATTGTTCAACAGAGTGCTCGATTTTCTTGGATTGGGGGCTATTTGTTCCACACAGGGGCAGACATGCATATAAGGAAATGCGTTCGAGAAGATGAAATCTTTGACGTTTTAAAAGCCTACCATGATGGACCATGTGGTGGACATTTCGCCAATAGCAGAATTGGACATAAGGTGCTGCAAACAATATATTATTGGCCCACAATTTTCAAAGATGCAAAGAAATTCGTCCAAGCCTGTGACATTTGCCAGAGAGCAGGATGCCTTGGTCAGTTTGATGATATGCCTCTGAAACCACAGCTAGTCATCAAACCATTCGAGCGATGGGCTCTTGATTTCGTTGGACCAATTAACACATCATCAAACCAGAAAACATATATTTTGGTGGCAACAGAATATGTCACCAAGTGGGTTGAAGCAGAGGAATTGACAAGAGCTACAGAGGATTCTGTCATACAGTTCATGTTCCATCTATTTGTGCATTATGGCCTTCCAGGAGAGATAATTACAGATGGTGGACCATAGTTTGCTAGGAACAAAATAGCTGCAACACTCAACAACTATCATGTCCAACATAAAATCACTACTCCATACCACCCAAAAGCAAATGGGCAGGTAGAAAGTAGCAATAAAATAATAGAAGCAATCCTAATGAAAACCATTGCGTCACATAGACGTGATTGGGCTGCCAAACTACCCGAAGCATTGTGGGCTTATAGAACAACATGGAGAAGTACCACTGGTTACTCACCTTATCAATTAGTGTTTGGAAAACAACCCATTTTCCCCATAGAATTCGAAATCCAAACATTGCGAAAAACACATGAAGTTGGCTTAGATCTAACCGAGGAACAGATTAATCGATTACAGTAGATCAATGAGCTGGACGAAATTAGGCTCTTTGTACTTCAAAACACTGCCCTTATCCAGCATCAGAGAGCTAAATGGCATGATGCTCTCATTAAAAATAAAGTCTTCCACAAAGGTGACTGAGCACTTTTGTACGACTCCAGGTTTCACGACTTCCTCAGGAAACTCCAGACTCGTTGGTTGGGACCATACAAAATCTACAAGGTACATGACAATGGTACCCTTACTCTAATCACTATTGACGGTTCTGGATATGCCTTCAAGGCAAATGGCCACCGAGTTCGTCTTTATCGCAAACAACTCACTTGGGAGTCCTTCTGCCAACAGCTATGCCGAGACTCTGATAGGGAAATTTTCGGGGAGGGAGAGAAGTCTTCCTCACCTGTAATTCATTAAGAAATTTATTTTTTTTCACATTTTGTACATAATTTCTTTTCTTTTGTCGAATCATTTTTGTACATATTTTTGAATCAACGTTTTTCCGTTACTATTTTTTGTTGTTCCTTTTCTCAAAAGAACAACATTTTCTTCCCACTGTTCCTTTTTCAAAAGAACAACCCCCTTTGGATCAGCCGTCATTTTGTTGTAATTTTGTTCTTTTTCTTTATTTCTGTGTTCTGTTGTTCCTCTTCCAAAGGAACAACATTTTTGATTTCTGTTGTTCCTTTTCCAAAGGAACGACATCTGTGTGCTTTGTTGTTCCTTTTCCAAAGGAACAACATTTTCGAGTTCTGTTGTTCCTTTTCCAAAGGACCGACATTTGTTTGCTTTGCTGTTCCTTTTCCAAAGGAACGACATTTGTTTGCTTTGCTGTTCCTTTTCCAAAGGAACGACATTCATTTGCTTTGCTGATCCTTTTCCAAAGGAACAACATTTTCGATTTCTACTGTTCCTTTTCCAAAGGAATGACATTTTTTTGTATTCTGATGTTCCTTTTCCAAAGGAATAACATTTTCAAGTTCTGATGTTCCTTTTCCAAAGGAACGACATTTGTTTGCTTTGCTTTTCCTTTTCGAAAGGAACAACATTTTCGATTTCTACTGTTCCTTTTCTAAAGGAACGACATTTGTGTGTTTTGTTGTTCCTTTTCCAAAGGAACAACGTTTTTAATTTCTGTTGTTCCTTTTCCAAAGGAACGACATTTGTGTGTTTTACTGTTCCTTTTCCAAAGGAACAACGTTTTCGATTTTTGATGTTCCCTTTTCAAAGGAATGGCATTTGCGTTTTCTGTTGTTCCTTTTCCAAAGGAACAACATTTGTGGTCTTTTGTTGTTCCTTTCTCCAAAAGGAACACCACTTGCATTCTTTTGCTCTCCCTTTTTGAAACAGCTCGTTCCTCTTGCTGTTGTAAATTAAGGATGCTTACTGTTCCTATTCTTTTAAGTCTTTTAGAATACAACTATGCACTTATGTAATGGATACAAAATCACAACATACTGAAATCAGTGAATCATAAAATCACTATCTTTATAAGAAATTGCTCTGAATTGGTAAGAGGACAGAAGGAAGGACACGCTTATTCATTATCTTTTGTTGTCATTGTTCTACTGATTCTACTCTGATTAGTTATCTTTATCATGTTGGTCCCTTTTAATCCTCTTTGATTATTATTCAAGAATAAGAGCAAAGGGTTTATATATTCCTATTGAGATGTTAAGAATTCTTCCACCATTCCTACTCTTAAGGAGTGTTGAACCACCCTTTGTGTATAAATAGGGAAAGTACTTTAGGAAAAAGAAAGAAAAAAGAGAAAACATGACTTACAAGTTGTCAAATGTAGGATAGGGGGTCTCATCAAGAGCCAGCCTACCATGATCATGAGGATGAAAGCGAAGTGGCATTCCCACTATGGCCACCACACCAGGGATATGGTCCAAAAGGAATATCAAATAAAGAACCCTTGGAATAGGAGGTCTCATCACGAGCCGGCCTGCCCACCTTTTGCTCCTTCCTCTTGAATGGCATTATCGTTAACTGGTCACCAAGCCAGCATAATGGCCTACATTTTGACATGATACAACATTTCCTAAGCATACACAAAGGATCATGGTTCCATGGGTGAAATAAACAACTCTGCCAAGGTTATGGACACCAGTTGGCAGCAGAGCACTGTTAATGGTATTGAAGTCACATTATTTACACCAATAGGTAGTTATTAGCACCCTTCTGTTTCTTATGCCTTAGTAATCAATCATATATTATTTTTCAAACCATACAACGCATATATATCTATTATCACCAATCATGACAGAACAATTGACAATGACCACATGAGACTCCGTATCCAGGGCAGATGTCCTATCCCCAGCCTCGCACCATATCACCGCAGTCTCTTACATATTAAGCGACCCAACTCTACGCCTCGATTTCGGCAATTTGCTACTTTTGTAAACATGGCATATTGCCATACACTGTTCCTTAAGGACTCTATTTCAGAACGGGCGCCACTCCTTTATTTGATGGCCGAGACGGCCTATCACATTGTGGGGGGGGAGGTTAACCTCATCATTCCCTGGATTACTTGCTAGATCACTATTCAGGAAGCTGTGTACTGGGGTATAGCATGGCTCAACGGTATACTATTTTTTTATTTTTCTGCAAGACTTGCTGTTCATAAGCCATTTCCATTGTATACTCTGCAGCATTAGATTTTGAGTGAGTCTTCCATCTGTCAGCCTCTCTGTGTTTCAATAGCGTGAACAACTGCCGTTCCATTAAGAGTTTACAGCGAAACCATAAACATGGGAGGAAGATTGATTCGGAGAGAATCGCAGGTGTTAACAATATCTACTGCTACCCGAGAAATCCTGGCAAGAGCAGGGTGGTTGACTTATCTCAACCACTTACAGGAATCCAACGAGACTGTAGAAATTGAATTCTTGCAGAACTTGCAAGAGGATCACTCCACAGTGAGGGGGAGATGCATAGCAGTCACCGATGACATAATCGCAGAAGTCTTGGGACTGCCAGCTGCTGGACCTGTATGGACATTAAAGAAGGAGAGATTGCATAATATCATAGAAATCTTCCAGGAGGAAGGCCAGAGCCTGACAATTAGAGGAAAGGGGGTTCTGCCAGTAGCACTAGGAGATCCGAGGGTGGAATTGGCGAAGACCATTCAAAGCTACATCACTTGTGAACGCAGAAAAGACGTGGTAAGACCACAACATCTTAAACTCTTAGTTATACTAAAGCAAAAATGCTTTGTAAATTTACCTGCATTTTTGAATTCATTACTTCATGATGTTGCATGGAGCATAAAAAAGGCACAACATGTACAGTAGGTTGTTAGTCATCATGGGTTGATTCGGTTAATAGTCAGCCATAGCCTTACCCAATAGCAGAGCAGCTGGGAAGAGCTAATTGCCATGATAAATAGAGGATTGACCACACCATCCCCAAAATTTAAACATGCCACCAGTACACCTGAGCGTCCAGAAAAACGAAGGAAATTGGTCCGACTAGCACGGCTACGAGGGAGGCTGGAGAAGCCCTAAGAAAACACCGGCCAACCGGTAGAGATAGAAGATGAGAAACCCCCATGATTAGAAGGGGAAGACGATGAGAAATGAATGCATGAAGAAGAGGAAGGAGAAATGGAAGAAGAAGCCGAGAAATCTGAGCAGGAGGAGGAAACGGAACAGCAGGAAGGTAGTCCATTGCAGGACTCATTGGGAGAAGATGAATTGGCCAAAGTTTTGGCCAATATTGGCGAATATGGTCAACCTTCCAGTCCATCAGATCCCCATGCTGAAGAGAAACCTCAGGAGGAAAATGCACCAGAAGAATCACATGTAGAGGAGGTAGAAGAAGATAATCTGCTTGTTCATGATGAAAATATGACAGGAGATGCTGAATAGGAACAATCCATTCCTAGCCAGATGGCACCAGAAGAAATTTCGGAGGAGAGGGGGGAAGAAAAGGAAGTCACCCAAGAAATAACATAACCAGTTAGGGTTCTTGCCCCGGAACAACCAGAGCAGAGCAACGAAGAAGCACCCCAGAGAGAAAATCAGGGAATTAGTCACAGTCCAGGCTGCAGTGAACAACCTGCTGTTCCTTTTAAGGAAATTCAGGAAATTAAGGAATTGCGAAAGGAATAGCAGAGGTTGTTGAATATAATAGTTCAGCTCCACCAGTAGATTAGGATTCTAAAAGCAAGGAAAAGGGTAAAAAGGACTTCAGGAAGGAAAAATGCAACCACTCTAGTAAAACCCCTCAAGACAAAGGGGTGGAAGACTAGAGTCCATCCTGTTGTTCAAAACCCTATCGAAAACCAGGCTACTGTTCCAAATGATGCTAAGGAATAGACTGTTGTTCCATTTAAAAAGGAACAGCAATGGACTAATATCAACGTTAAGATAGAAATGGATGATATGTTGACCCACGATAAGGAAATCCAGACAGAGACACCACCTTCGGGAGTGATAAGAGTCATGAACTCAAAACAACGCAATAGGAAAATTCAGGTAAAACTCTCGGCCTCTGCTGCTGCATGGAAAAGAGATCCGAAAATGGTAACCCTACGAAATGGTTTGAAGCAAGCTCAGCAAGCAGCAGAAAATCTTAGAGAGCAAACGGTCCCTCGAGAAAAGTATGAAGAGCTACAAAAACAGCTTAGGAACGTCAATCTATCTGAAAGCCAGGCCTTTGAAGGGTGGCGAAGGGAAGAAGAAAAAGTCGTGAAGGTAACTCGTACGTTAGATATAGTTATCAAACAGATGGATACCTTATGTTCTTTATACAATGACGTCCTAGCTTGTAGAGCCCCTGCTAAGAATTATGCCTTGTTTTTAATGGAACGATATTTGCAATTGAAAATAAAGGTTGTTAAAGCAGGTGCTCCCATACAAATTAACACCATCAATGATTTTATAAACTGCTGTAAGCACTATGAGGTAAAAGTTCAAAGACTACTCTGTGAGTTTTATTTACATAACCTTGTATTAGACCAAGAGACCGAGCTGAACCCTGGCCCTTTTGTTAAGGATATTCAATTACAGGCATTTATTTCATTTGGGGTTAATCAAATTAAATGGCCTAAAGCTTATAATGCTTTCCAAAGAAAAGAAAACGGATTAGATTTGTGGATAAGAGCTAAGCTTAGGGATCCAGTACAGTTGTGGAGGAAACATAGAAACCTCATGAAGACTCCAGGTGTAATTGAAGCATTAGGACCCATGCATGAGGTAATCATTCGGTAGGGATTAGAATACTTTTTCTCTATCAAGGACCCTACCATTGATGCTGCTAAATTTCAGTATGAGATCTCTAATCCGAATATCCAGCTCAACGAACCATTTTAGTATGAAAATTTTAAATTAGCTGCCAATCGCTTGCACCTCTATGGCGAAGTCATTTTGAGGGCAGGGCCATCCTGGTTACGATATAGGTCCTAGAGTCCAATTATTTGGCACCCTGCACCCGGATACCAAGCCCTGTATGAGATGCCTAAGGGTTAGACAAGCCATTTCTTTGAATACCTAGTTATGCATCATGGCTATAGGCCTTCACATGAGATTCCATCTCCATCCTACTCACTCACTGCCTTACACGTCAACTACAATGTCTTCATGAGGGCATGAAAAAGGGTAAGCAGGGGGGTGTGTAGAGTACTAAAGAAGGTATGTTTTTGGTAATTATTTTAGCATCTTTTCATTAGAACTTACAAACCTTTTGCATCATGAACAAGGAAAATGATAAGGAATTGTAATAAAACATGTGAGATTAATATGCAAGATGAAAACACTGACAATTTTCATTTCCTTATGCAAAAAGAAGGAATAACGAGAAACTGCCATTCCAAAGGAAAGGACAAGGACGGGTTAACCACTGTCCCTTTGACGGGAGACCATATGCAAACAAGGCAAAGCGAATCAAAGCGAATCAGCCCTGGAAAGGAAGTGGAGATATCAGCTCGGCAGGAAAGAAAAGAAATGACTGAGGACTAATGGTTCGGCGAATCCCTCAGGATCCTTGATCCTGAGGGATCGCTGCTTTAATTATTTCTGCACTTAGACATCTCCGCCTTCACCATTATAAAATGGGCAGCACTGTTAGCTCAAAGGAGAGTTAAGATCTGTTATGTTTATGTAATTTCCTTTAAGATCAAAACTTTGATCATCGAGTCTTGTTAAGAACTAATCTATTGTAATTTCGCTTTATGCATTAATACAAACTTGGTTACTATTTCATCTTTGAGTCTAGAATAACTTCAAGCAGTGTACCGCTAGAGGCTAAGGGCCCGGCCCTACAGGACACGTGCTCCTGTACTATTACGTTTAGTTTATGCGTGGTTTGCTTATCGACGTTATTTGGTAATCTGATGTGTTTTGTAAGTTTACATCACATGCTCTGTTATGTTTAATTTATTAAGGTTTCTAAAGACAGAACTATCGTATTGACTCTACATCGTATCACTGTTCTTTTAGGTGTTGATATAATACTGCTAGTCTTTACAGAATACTATTGTTGTTTAATTACAGAGCCTTTGTGCTATGCACTTGTTCATTGACATTACGGAATTCATATTGGAAGTTATGTTCTTTGCGATTGTTGGATCTATAAACAATGTTGTTCTATGTTGAAATGCAGTCATACTCTTTCTAACTGAGATTGATAACTGGATCAGATTACTATTAAAGCAAGCCGTGTGTATATATGGTTTTCTAGGGCTGTTCTATAATTCATCATTAATCAGTGTTGTTCCATTTTGGTGTGTTATTCAATCTGCACTTAAGAGTGAAGGATTTCCGTTTGATTCTTGTAGATTACGGTTAGTGCATTTGATCTTATAGGCTAAGGTGTTACTGCTTGTTAGACTTAGTTTCTATTCTATTTCTTAACCGTTGTTCCATTTTAGGTTTGCTGTTCTATCTTGTAATTGCTGTTGCATTTCAGGTTTGTTGTTCTATTTCTTAATTGCTATTCCATTTCTTATCTTCCATTTCATTTCTTGTCATTTGTTATTTTGGTGTGAAGAATGATCTCAGGCTGTAGTGAGCATTGACATCTACCGTCCGGCTCCCAGATCCACGATCGGTTCTCTGGTTTCCTTTTTCCATCAATTTACAAAGGGATGGGTTATTGCTACTGAACCCTTGACTGATAACTTGCTTAGTTTTCTGAATGTGTGGTTTAATCTTTTGAAGTAGTTAGCTGTAAACAAACATCCGTTTACTCTTGTATTTTCGAACACTGTGCTACTAGCATTACTCTGGCAAATGATAGCCTCAGACTGAGACACTCTTTGAAATAACAAAACTTTCCTGGATTGACATATTAATGTGAGGTAATTAGAGGTGAGAGAGACCCTTTCTATAGCTCAACAACTGTGTATTCATATATTGGTTTTCAAGGTTGTATGCGGTGATTGTGTTTGTCTTTGCTTTGTGCAGGAATTGATTTGGAGTCAACTTTGAGGGAATTCCGCTTGGTTACATTGTGATCTCCAAACAAATCTAGAAGGAGACTTGAGGTAATCCTCTTTCCATACTTTGTTAATTGATATTGAACATGTGTATAACTTAGTAGCATCTGCAGATAATCTTACAGTGTGTCGAAGGTCCTGAGAAGGCCTTCGAGGGTAGTTTTCATTCTCCATACACAGTGCATTTTACCCCATAGCATTTGATGTTGGCCCGATATCGATGTGAACCGTCAAATCCATTTATGACAGATCGACGATGGAGGAGAGTCGCACAAGCTTGGTTGGTCAGGCTGATTGACAACCATCAAATCGAGCGTTAGATCAATGATCCATATTTAACCAGAGATCGAAGAGAGGAGAGAATAACGTTGTAGAAATGGCTTGGGAGAGCAGACTCGACGATAGTTATAGATGCAAAAGAATGCTTTTTTGAAGTCTAGTTTAAGCACTTGGTAATGTTTTTCCTTTGTATTTCGATAGAAATGAGGTCCTGAAGAATGATAGAATTGAAGGAGGACAAAAATCTAGACATAATAGTCAAGGAGGAGGGCTGAGGTAAAGGGAGGGGCAGATGGGAGGCGTGAATGCTCAAAGGGGCTTTATGCTGCAATGGGTCGCTGAGTGGAAGGAGTGAAGGGAATGAAGGGATATGGCATAAGTGAGCTAGGTAAGAATAGAGGAGGGGGCTTAAAATAAAGTCTACGCGCTGAACAAAGGAAACACTATGGGCTATTATAGAAGGTAGGAAGGGGCTTTGAAACCAAAGTAGCACTATACTAACATGGAAGGTGAAGATTTCTTCACTGAGGTTGCTTGTACTTTTTTGAATTCACCGTCTGTTCTTATAGTGCTTCAACGCAGCCCGAAACCTGCCTTCGATGAAATAGTTTGCAACGTGGTTCTTGTGACCATGATTGCAATCTTCCTTCCTATTGTTACTCATACTAGAGTGTGAAGTTTCATGGATTTTCGTTTACATTCCCGTGATTTCTCGGTGGTTACTACAATGATGTGTCCTTTGTTGACCATTTACTATTTTTTATTTATTTATTGCCTTTATCCTTGTGATTTTTCCTTGATTTTAGTGAGATTTATACTTGTGATTTTTTCTACTCATTAAGGAACATAGTTGCGATATTATTCTTGGTGTTCATAAACATGCCCTTCATTTTTGTCCACTGCTGCTTGGTTTGCAAAATAATTCGCCTGTTGATTGTGAATTCTCAAGACATGTTTGAAGATTACATTGCCAGAGCCTTCCAAGTTCTTCTTGATTCTTCTAAGAATTTTGTTCATGAACTCATTGCTTTGATTTTTGTTTCTTGCCATTGCCTCTATTATTATGGCTGGGTCTCCTATTATGATAGGATTTTGAATTTCTCTTTTTTTTTATTATTCTTGTTCCCATGAACAAGTTGTATGCTTCTGCCTTATTATTTGAGATTTGTCCCAATCCCCATTCATATGTGACATTTTTTTTCCCATTAGGATCTAGGATTATTCCCGCTACCCCTTCCCTTCCAGGGTTATGCTTTGAGGCCCCATCAAAGTATAAGCAGTATCTATTCTGATTTTTCCTCCAGTTTGTCAGTTCCTCTTCACTCATTCTTATTTTCCACATATTTCCTGAGTTTATATTCCTATGTCCTTTTTGTCCATTATTATTTATTGTGGCTTTGTTGAGCCAATCTCGCACTTCCTGTTGAAGAGTGTTATAATCTATTGGTGCTATTCCTTTGACATTGAGGATTTCAGAAGTTAATCCCAACATTTTTGAGAGGGTCTTCCCTATCCTTGGAATTTGATTTTTGAAAATGCACTTATTTCGTGTCAACCAAATTTGCCAACATAGAACTACTAGAATGCACTTCCATATTCTCTGAATTGTGACTTTCTTCTTTGTTGTGTATGGATAGGCCTTCTCAAGGGTCTGAAGAAAATATGGCAAGGGCTTTTCAAAATTTATTCTTATTTCCAATGGACTTATTAGCTGTTGCCAACATTCTTTGGCAAAGGTGCATTCTTCGAATAGGTGCTGAATATTTTCTTCAACTTGCATGCATAATGGGCATCATGTTGGACCTTGAAAGCCTTTTTTTTTTAAGTTGTCACTTGTCAATATTCTCCCTTTTAAAAGAGTCCAGATGAACATTTTGATCTTAGGCAGACTTTTTGATTTCCATGCTATTTTCCAAGAATCCCAGTCTTGTTGATTTGGTTGTTCCTGAAGGATTTTATATCCAGTCCTAACTATGCAATGTCCACTGCTTGGGTCCCAAAGATAAGCATCTTCCTCATCAAAGTGGTTGGCAGTGCCCCTTTTAGGAGCTACCTGATTTTGCTCCATTTCCCTTCCAGATCTGTTGGAATTGCTAAGGTTTTCCAATCTTGCCACTCCTTTTGATTCCATAGAGAGATAGAGTGTAAAGTATTGAAACCTTTATCTTTCATCCACTCTTGTATGTCTTCTATTTCTGGATGAGTCTGTAGTGGTTCTTTTCCCATGATTCTGTCCTCCCAAATTGAAATTGTTTTTCCATTGCCTGGGATTTTAGAAATATATCTACTCATTAATGGAATTGTTTTTTTAATCGACTTCCATAGTTGGGTACATTGTCTTATTGGGATATTTCGATTAAGCAGTGTTTTCCTAGTGCCATCCATATATTTTGATATACGAGTCTTTTTCCACCAGCTCTCTTTTCCTGTAATTAGTCTCCATACTATTTTCATTCCCAGTGATGCATTCATAAGCCCAGGTATCTGTCTTGATAGGCCTCCTTGCTCATAAGGTAGTACTACTTGCTCCCACCTGATGAGGCTAAATTTTTTGTTTTCTTGCTTCCCCCCCTGCCACAAAAACCTTCTTAAGATTAGCTCCATTTGTTTGTGGGCACTTGCTGGGGCCATGATTATAGCACATTGGTAGATAGGTAGTACTGCAAGGAGTGCTTTGATTAGTATTACCCTTCCTACTATATTCAGCCACATCATACCCCAGCTTTGTATTTTGTTTTTCATTTTTTTCAATTTGTTTAGTCCATATTTCTGCCTTCATGTTCTCTTTTGAGATTGGAAGTCCTAGATAAAAGAAGTGTGTCCATTTATCCTGTACAGGGATGTTTAAGATTTGTGAGATCCTTTGCATAGTTCTGAGAGGGGTATTCCATCCATATATCCTGCATTTTGTATTGTTTAATAGCCCACCTGAAGCCTGTAAAAAACCATCCAGAAATTTTTTGAACCTCCTTGCTATTATTGTTGATGCCCCTCCCAGCAGCAATGTGTCATCAACAAAGAGTGAGTGGTTTATTGTTTTTACTCCTTTTGCTATTCTGATCCCTGTGATATTTCTTTCCTTTCTTTGATTTTCCAGAGCCCTGCTTAATGTTTCTGCCATTATAATATATAGGAAGGGGGAGAGAGGACAACCTTGCCTAAGGCCTCTTGTGGTTTGAAGGAAGTCACTAGTCCTTCCATTTATGAGGGGGGCAATCCATGGAGTAGAAATGCATGCCTGTATGACTTCCATTATTTCTCTTGAGAAACCAAGTTTCTGGAGGACAACCATTAGATATGGATGATTGACCCTATCAAATGCATTTGCCATATCTAGTTTGATTATGAGGCCTTTTTCTTGCCTTAGCATACTAGAGTGTACCGCTTCCTGTACAATAATTACTTTATCTATGATTTTCTTGTTGGGCACGAATCCTCCTTGATTTTTAGATATGATTATTAGAAGTACTTCCTTGATTCTTTTTGCAATTCTTTTTGTTATTGTCTTATACCATGAATTGCAAAGAGAGATAGGGTGAAACCTGTTGAAAGTTGAGGGGTTTGCTTCCTTTGGGATTAGAGCAAGATAGGAGGATTTTATGTTGCCTCCTATTTTTTTTTTTGAAAACATTCTTCACCATTCTTAAGAAATCATTTTTGATGGTATACCAATGAAATCTATAGAATGCTATTGTGAAACCATTTGGCCCTGGGGCTTTGTCCGGATGCAAGCTCCATATGGCTGCCACTACCTCTTCTTCTGTGGGATCCTTGCACATTGCTACATTTTGATCTTTTTTAATTTTTTTTTTTTTTTTTGTGTGCTTTAAGAAATCTTCACTTTCAGCCATTTCTTCATTGGCTAAAAGTAAGTTTTTAAAGCGCTAATAGGCTACTTTTTTTAGTTCCTCCGCTCCTTTGACCTCTTGGGTTTCGACTTGAATTTTTTCTATTTGGTTTCTTGCTCTTCTTATCTTCATTGTGTTGTGGAAAAATGATGTGTTTTTGTCCCCTGCCTTGAGCCACAAACTTTTGGATTTCAATCTTGCCTCTTCTTCTTCTTTCCTGTTTTCCCTATATATTTCCCAAAAGATTTCCTTCTATCTTAGATAATCTTTCTTGCTTTCTTCTTTGCTTTCTTTTTCAATTTGCATGTTTTCCATTTTCTACTGTAACTCTTTTTTTTTCTTTTTTCTTTTCATTTGCTCTTTCCCATTCCTTTAATTTGATTCTTGCAGTTTTTAATTTTGTTTCCCAAATATACTGTGGTGATCCTATTACTATTGACTCCCATGCTTCCTTGACTAGTTTGCTAATTTCTCTGTTGTTGTCCCAAACTGAGCTGTATCTAAATGGGAGTGGACCCTGGTTTTCCATTTTTCCCATGACTATTGTGACCGGTTTATGGTCAGATGTTGTGGTATGTAAAAATTTTTATTTTATGGAGTTGTGCATTGCTGTTATGTGTTCTTGTATCAAAATTCTATATAGCCTTTCTTTTATGTTACTTTTTCCCACTCTTTTATTGCTCCAAGTGTATTTCCCATTGCTTGGTGGGATATCTATCAAATTATGTTGTTCCATTATTTCTTCTAGAATATCCCTGGATGGGTCTATGTGATATGTTTCTCCAAACTTTTCTTCTATGCTTCTTACCAAATTTAAATCTCCTCCTAGTACTATTTTCCCAGCTTGCACCTCTTTTAGTGCTTCTTTTATGGTGGCCCAACATTTCTCTTTTTCCTTGTGATTTGGGGCGTATATATTTATGATACTGTACTTCTCTTTTGTACTGATTTGCATTAGATCTGTTTGGATCTAATGCTGATCTTTTTTGTATTTTATTAATTCCCAAGTTCCTTTTTTCCATATTGTGCATATACCTCCTGACACTCCTGTTGCATGTATTGCTTCCCCTTCATAATTTCTAAATTTTGTTTTGATATTTTCAGTTTCTTGGCTGCTTGTTTTTGTCTCCTGAATCATAAGGATGGCTGGGTTTTCTTTTTCTAGAATGTCTTTTGTGGCATTTTCTTTGATGGACGATTCCATTCCTCTGTAATTCTAGGAGACCACTATCATTATTTGCTTGTTGGGTGGTGCATGGCTCCTTTCCCTCTTTGCTGGATTTTTCCATTATTTCCTGTAGTCCTTCCTAAGAAGGTTTCCATAGGTTGCTATGTTCCTAATTCCATTTCATTTGCTGCAACTTCATCCCTGATTTCTTTGTTTGTCTTTCTTCCTGATTTATTTTTTGTATTCTACATTTGGGGGTACTTCCTTTGACTACTTTTTGGTTAGGATTCTGTCTACCTGAGGCGGGGGGGGAGGGTATGAGTGTTTGATTACTAGAGGGAGATGGGGGGGGTTGGGGGTATGTTGTGGGGATCTGGATCTGGATCTGGATCTAGATCTAGATCTTGGTCCAAGGGATGGGGGGGTTGAAGGATCTAGAGGCTCAAAAGGGTTAGGGATAGCAAGAAGGTTATTAACTTTTCGTGATGGAGGATGGAGATCAGAGTATGTGGAGGGCTATGAGGAAGATAGATTTGGTTGTTTATGGATTGTCTTCTTTCTTTTAACCTATTCCCATTTTTTTTTTTGGTTCTTCACTGTTTTCATTTTCATTTTGTTTTTTTTATACATCTATTTGCAAAATGACCATATTCATGACATACCTTGCATTTGAATCGGATTTGTTCATAATCTAGCTGTTGTATGTGCGTCCACTGGTCAACTTTGATTTTGATGGCTTCTGGTAGCCCTTTCCCAAGATCCACTTCTACACAGATTTTGGTGCATGCATGCATATTTTCCTTTGGCTCGCACCTATATATATATTTCCCAACTGCATTTCCTATGGATTTGACTGAATCATCCCCCCAACAGTGAAGGGGAAGGTGTGTAACTCTAAACCAAACGAGGACAATATTGGGTACATCCATTTCTGGGTCAAAATCCGGTGTCCATCTGTTTAGATACAGACCACTAGTATCCATAAAATAAGATCCATTCTTAAATATCAGATCTCAATCCTCGTTGGTTTCAAAGTGGAAGGTATAGTAACCTCTTCCACAAATCCTGATTGAGATTTTCTCATCTATTGACACAGTCCAGTTCCTTTCTACCCATTTTTGCACAGTTTTGGGCGATGGCCATAACCCAGTGAACTTCCCCACTAATCCATGCTCTGCCAGAGAAAGTGCTGCTCTACAAAGAAGGGCAGGAGGGAGTGAGATTTCAGGAATATCTTCCAATCTTTTAACAAACATAGTGACTGATGGTCTGTTCTTTGTCAGGCCCATTGCAGAAATGAGAGAGGCAAAAGATTTTTCTATTCCTTCATTTTCTTGCCGTTGATTTGAAAGAGGCTCTCCGTCCTCTAATGCATCCATGGTGCTTAGGCCCCAGTAGCAGAAGGCTGCTGAGGAGCAGCTGCGAGCTGCTATGTGCTTCTTGCTGCATTTGTTGGCTAGGGTTCTGCAACTTCTTCAACAAGTAGTGCGAACAAAATATCATACGCCATATTGTTATTGTAAAATAATTTCACTTCTTATTGCAGTTGAATGATCTTTATTACCAATTTCTTTAGGACATTATTGTAGATTTCCATGTTTCAATTTTATTCCCGAGTATAGTCATAGCTAGATCGTGTTTAAATTAGGCTATATGCATGTGATTATTAGTTTAAATTATATTAATTTTAGATTAAACATTCCTCCGAACTATCATATATCATCCCATCAGCACTATCCTAATTTATATTTGGAAACTAGTCCCATTACCCCTAGTTGGAGCCACTACAGCAAACAGAAAAGGAGCTACCAACCAAGGTTCGGACGGGGTGGCTTTCGCCCAATGTTGTAAGCAATGATTTTTGAGGCTTCAACACCTCCTTTATGTAAACTTGAGTCGGCTTTTGACATCTACCCATGGTCCGTGGACCATGGGATTGTATAAATCAGTGTTTCTTAGAAAGTCTAAGGAAAGAAAGAAGTCTATGGGTATGAACGAAGAAGTCTAGCATAGAGATAGAAGTCTTAGAGGAGGGAAAGGCTCTGTATTTGAGTGCACAGAGGCCTAGAGTAGTGTCCATAGCTGAGTACGTAGACCCCTGCTGTTGAGTGCGTAGGGAAGTATTGAGTCTATAAACCTATATTGAAGATCAATAAATAAGATTATTATAGAAATTCCTGTGTTTTAGGTCTTTACTTTTGTTATGTATGATTGCGATATATGCTGTGATGGAATGGTGACTTTATAAAATAATGATGTATTGATGCAGGAATTTACTCGATCCCTCTTATTATTTGAATGCAATTAATGTTAAGTCATTATGTTAAGATCATAACATTGTTTGTTAAAGTTATCGAACAATTAGGTGGATCTGAGTAAAAACTGGTCTAAAAGTAATCTATGGTGCATGTAAGTGGCTAATTATCCTATTCAAGGTCCGTAAAATCCAATCGTAGAACTTCGCGGAGGTCTAGAGGCCAATTCGAGGAAGTTACTATCATAAGCCATAATTGCTTAAAGATTTGCACGAAGGTAGAGTTAGGTCATAGGAGGACATCACACTGATCTCTGGGTGCAGAAAATTGGTTCCGAAATCTCCGCATACTGCTTCGGGTGAGACTTCAATCCATGCACTATGGATTGATGCCAAAGGGGCTAGCAGTGTAGGGATTTGTTTGGTGCAACTAACTTTGAACCTAGGTCAAGACCCCTAAGCCAACAAATGGTTCCATTGCTAGGACCAGGATCTTCATAAAGAGATGTGTGATGTTGCATCAATAGAATCCAACTAAGAAGAAAATTGAGAAGTGATTGGATAGAAAAATCCACGAATTCATGACGCAGGAAAACAGGAATCCACGCTTGAAAAAGAACAATGGTTGGTGTAGAGCTATAAAAAGGGTCTCTTTCACCTATAGTTACCTCACATTAATATGCCAATCCGGGAACTTCTTGCTATTTCAAAGAGTGTCTCAGTCTGAGGCTTAGCACTTGTTAGAGTAATGCTCGTAGTATAGCCGTTTAAAAACTACAAAAGTAAATAGATGCATGTCTACAACTTAACTACTTCAAAAGACTAAATCACACCAAGCAATGCATCAGTCAAAGGTTCGGTGGCAATAACCCATCCATTTTGTAACTGATGAGAACAAATCTGAGGTCTTGGAGCCAGGTAGTAGATGTTGGCACTCACTACAGCTTGAGATTGTCCTTAATGAATAGAAATGAAACGGAAAGTAAAGGAAATAGAAATAAAATAGAACAGCACATCATCCAAGGATTCGGTAGAAATAACCCATCCCTTTCATAACTTATGGGAGCAGATCAGAGGTTTGGGAGCCAGATAGTAGATGCTGATGCTCACTACAGCCTGAGACTGTCCTTAAGAAATGGCAAGTAAATAAAACAGCAAATCAGCAATCTTGAAATGGAACATCAATTGAAATGGAACAACAACTAAAATGGAACAACAATTCAGAAATGGAACAGCAACTAAAATGGAACAACAATTTAGAAATGGAACAACAATTAAAATGGAATAGAAGTTGAAATAAGCGGTAACCAAGTTCGTCAAGCTGTAACTCTATTTAATCACCCGAATCAAAACATCAATCCTTCGCTCTTAAAAGATGTGCACATACTATGGAACAACACTACGGATGAAATAATATTAAAACCATAGAAACACAACGTGCTTAGTCTCATTCTGTCATTGCTCTAAATAAAAGCATACGATTCCATCTCAAGATGAAAATAGTAACATTCAAGGATTCAATAATCATGTGAAATCAGACTTTTCAAGGTAACTGCTATAATGCTAAAGCACAATCACATCAAACTCTGTAATGGAGTGATAGTATCCTGTAGAGATTAATCAACACTTAAAGGATTGGTAACATGCTACAGCGTCAATATCAGACTTTTGTTTCCAGGAAAATTAAATGAGTTAAACATAACAAAGCATGTAATATAACGTTCTTAAAACACAACAGATTACCAGATCACGTCTATGAACAAACCACACAGAAACCACGCATAATGGTACAAGAGCAAGTGTCCTCCAGGGCCGGGCCCTTAGCCTCCATGGGTACACTACTTAAGATTGATCCAGGCTCAAAGATGAAAGAGTAACCAAGTTTGCATTAATGCATGAAGTAGAATTACAGTAACCTAAGTCTTCAACAGAACATAGAGATCATACTCTTGATCTTTCTTAAAAGAAATTACATAAAAAGTCCTCTCTCTAGCCAACAATGATGTCCCTTATATAAGGATGATGACGGAGATATCTAGATACAGAAAATAGATAAAATAGCAATCCCTCAGGATCTAAGATCCTGAGGGATTCGCAGAATCGTTAACCCTAAGTCACTTCTTTCCTTTTCTTCTCTGAGCTTGTATCTCCGCTTTCTTTCCTGGGTTGGTCCGTTTTGATCTGGTTTGCGTGCGGTCTCCCGTCAAAGGGACAGTAGTTAGCTCATCTTTATCTTTTTCCTTTGGGATGGTCGCTTTCCGTTTTTCCTCCCTCCTGCACATAGGAATGAAAATTATCATTGTTTCCTATTAATCTCACGTGTTTCGTTATAAATCCTCATTATTATCTAAGTTTCTAATGCAAAAGGCTTTTAAGTTCTAATGAAAAGATACTAAAATAACCATCGAAACATACCTTCTTTGATACTCCACAGTTGGATAGATATTTGTACATAGAAATACACGAAATTTTCTTATGCACCTTCTCGATTGAACTATACGAGTGGATAGTTAAATTGGCAGGCGACCAAGGGAGGTTGAAGCTTAACGGTCCAATAGTGTGGACTCAAGAATTAGTGTGAAGGCTGGAAGTTTCTGAAGATAAAATCACATGTGTTGTTGACCATTGGCTTGATCAGGTTAGAGGAAGATTTGTTATAGAATTGACAGTTGACACCTCAGTTAGTTATAGTGAAGCAGAGCGACACTTCTTCAAAGGACTGCGAGGTAAGTATCTATGATCTTTGAATACTTGGATTAAGATGTTGTTGTGTGAAAACCAGGTTATGCCACTGTCTTAATGTTTGGAGCTATGCGAAGTGGGAAGCTCTTTAGGGATAGGGGGAGAACATGCCCTGAATATATCCCGTTGATTGAACCTCTTGTGAGTGATGATGAGGGAGTAGAATAGGCTTCACCATGTTGCTGCTTTCTACTTGCCCATTTGCCTGTGGGTGATATGGGGTGGTAATTTTATGCTGAACATGATAATTGTTGAGTGTTACCGCTATTCTGTTCCCAGCAAACTGTGGCCCTCCATCTATAATTATCTCTCTAGGGAGGCCATAGCATACAAATAGATGGAGCAGGAACTGTATAACAGATTCTTCTGTAGCTCTGGGCAAGGGCTCTGCTTCAATCCACTTGGTGACTTATTTTGTTGCCACCAAAATGTATGTTTTCTAGTTTGATGGTGGGTTGATTGGTCCCACGAAATCAAGAGCCCAACACTCAAATGGTTCGATGACTAATTGTGGTTTCAAAGGCATCTCATCCGACTGACTAGGGCGTCCCGCTCTCTGGCAACTGTCACACGCTTGGACAAATTTCTTTGCATCTTTGAAAATTGTGGGCCAATAATACCCTGTGTGTAATACTTTATGTGCAGTGGGGTGACCAACAAAATGTTCACCACATGGTTCGTCATGGCATGCTTTCAATATATCAAAAATTTCATTTTGTCGAACGCATCTCCTGATTTGCATGTTTGCCCCTGTGTGAAACAAGTAGCCCCCAATCCAGGAAAATCTGGTACTTCACTGAACAATCTGTTTTCGCTCATTAGGGGTTAGATGCTTTGGTAACTTACCTACTACTAGGTAATTGGCGACATCAGCATACCAGGGTGTTTGAACAGCAATGGTTGATCTTCAACTGCTGCTGCATCGACTGGTTTTGGCATTGTTGAGAGGAGATCAGCTACCAAGTTTTCTTTCCCGGGTCGATCCTTGATTGTAATATCAAATTCCTGCAATAAAATCAGCCATCTAGTTATTCTGCCATTTGTGATAGGCTTGTTTGCTAAATATTTTATAGCAGAATGATCTGTGTACAAGATAACATGATATCCAGTAATGTAATGTCTGAATTTATTGACAGCATGTATAATAGCTAGAAATCCTTTTTTAGTGACAGTGTAATTTAATTCAGCAGGGGATAGATTTTTGCTAATGTAATAAATTGCATATGGTTTTTTGTCCTCCTCCTGTCCAAGGACCGCTACAATGGCTGTGTCTGAGGCATCAGATGATATATGGAATGGCAAATCCCAATTTGGTCCCCGAAGGACTGGGGCTGTAGATATGAGCTTCTTCAGATCGTTGAAGGCACGTTCACATTTTTCTGTCCAAAGAAAATCAATATTACTAGTTAGTGCATACAATGGTGCAGCGATACATGAATAATGTTCTATAAATATTCTGTAGTAACCAGAGAATCCAAGAAAGCTACGTACCTCTATTTGAGTAGTAGGAGTAGGAATAAGAACAAGTATTTGGATTTTGGCTGGGTCTACCTGAATGCCAGCTACTGAAATATAGTGTCCTAAAATAAGTCCTTCCATCATCATCATGTAACATTTTTCATGGCTTAAACAAAGCCTGGTAGCTATGCAACGTTGTAGGACTTTTTCTAGTGTCTCCAATGCTGGATCAAACTCATCTCTGTATGGAGTAAAGTCATGCATATATACTTCCAATCCTTCATTTATTAGATCTGCAAAAATGCTAAGGATAGCCCTCTGGAATGTGGCAGGGGCATTACATAAGCCAAAAGGTAAAACTCGGTAGGCGAATGTTCCCCAAGGACAAGTAAAAGTAGTTTTGTCTTGATCTTCAGGGGCAATCTGTATTTGGTTATACCCACTGAAGCCATCGAGAAAAGAGAAGAATTTATTCCCTGCCAAAGTGTCTAATACTTGATCGATGAATGGGAGAGGAAAGTGATCTTTTTGCATTGCCTTATTTAGCTCCCTGTAGTCCACGCAGATTCTCCACTTCCCATTCTTTTTCGGCACCACCACAAGCGGGGAAACCCATTTACTATCAGAGATACGGTAGATGAAGTTAACATCTAAAATTTTTTGAAGCTCAGCTTTTACTACTTCTTTTAGATGACGATTTAGTCTTCTTTGAGGCTACCTAACAGGTCTTGCATCATTTTCTATGTAGATGTGGTGTGTACATAATTGAGGGTCAATTCCTTTCATATTAGGGTAATCCCATGCAAATGCTTCTTTATATTTTCTTAAGATATGGATGAGCTTTGTTTCCTGTTCGGGTGTAAGGTCGGCATTAATGTTTAAGGTCTTTCTAGGTTCAATTTCCACAATTTTACTATGTGCAACTGAAGTGATAGGGATTGTGTGATCATGTGTATCTTTCAGAGGTTCCTCTTCTACTTCATTATCAAATGATGCTTTTACCATACGACACTAGGTACGAGATGTGAATTCAGTTTGACTAATGAAATTACTGATGGCATCATCTTCTGTTTGGTCTTTGAACTCAAGTGCTTCTTGTATAGTTAATGGAGATCTAATGTTGTCAGTAAGATATGATACAGGGTGCTTATTAGTTTTAACTATTGTGATGTTTGGCTGTGCTGGGGGATATAGTACTAAATTCTTGATATTCGCCCCCTTGGTTATGATCATGTTCCCTTGCCAACATTCGATATAGGCATCAACGGTAGCAAGCCAAGGTCTTCCTAAGATAAATGGATGTCCATCAAGTCGGGTCTTAGGCTTTATTATCAGAAAATCAGTTAGGTATTCCCAGGAGTCAACCGAGACCATGACATCATGTAGTATGCCTTCCGACCTAACCACAGACCGATCAGCCAATTCCAGCAGAGTGGAGGTGGGTTCTGCAGATGTAATGTCTAGCTTTTGGCAAGTAGCGGTTGTCAATATATTGATTGTAGCTCCAAGATCGACGAAGGCATTGGTTAGGGTTTGACCATAAATTTGAACAGCTACTATTGGGTTTCCTGGGTCTTCATACTTAATAGGTGGTTCCTTTCCTGATAATAAGTCAGATAAAGTACTGACTACTTGAACTCTTGGATTATCTATTATATTCCTCCTCAGTCTTTTTATGCACAATTCTTTAATAGTTTTTGCGTATATCAGGATGTCTTGAATGGCCTGAAGGAATGGAATTTTTATGTACAAATTTTGTAATTCTCCCAGAATGTCAAAATTAGGTTGCTGTATAGGTCGAGGTATGACTAAACGTTCTGGGAACGGGGGGGAGGATGTGGTTGCTTGATTATGAGTTTGTTGTCTATTCACATCCTCATCTTGTGACAGATGTTCTCTAGGTAACTGATCTTCAATCTGAACTGTTTTATTTCCCTCTGTTTGGATAATATGCCCAGATCTTAGCTGAAGATCATTGCACTCCCTCAGATCGGGTCCTTCTTCTGGTGTTTCTAAAATTTGGAGAGCTTGGACCGGTCTGTTATTTGGATTGAGATTGGGCTGGGCTGGGAGTTGGGGTCTCAGATTAGATTGGGGGTTTTGCTGTAAAGCTGGCAGTGTAGGTTGAGGGAAAGGAATATTTCCTACTGGCTGCTATGTTGGTCTCTGCCAGTTAGTTTGCTAGACTAAACCTTGTGAAGTGGGGGGAGTCCATTGTGGTGGGTATGGGTTGTTTTTCCAGTATGGTGGGGGATAAGGAGGATTCGACCAACCAGATTGGCTTGTCTGATTTAGCCACGGGTTTGCAAAAGGATATGACTGTGATGACCAGTTTGGAAATGGGGGCTGAAACTGACTTTGCCATGTATTATACTGTTGAGTATTGTACTGCGGATACTGAAAAGAAGAAGCTGGGTCTGAAAACATACCAGTTTTTCGTGGCTGCCACTGACGACGCTGGTTGAGTAAATATACTACCTCTAGTTCTTCTTCTGCTTCCTTATATACTGCTCTCAGTCTAGTTAATGAGGGACAACTTTCTGTAGAGTGATACCTTGTACAAATGTCGCATGTCTAGACTGTATCTAGTGGACACTCCTTATGGCTATGCTTCTTCCTACACCTGGGGCAGAAGATTGCCAAATTCTGTTCCGCCTCCATTTCTTTCTGCTTGGCCTGCAAAATGTCCAATTGTGTAGTCGATGTTCCTAGTATATAAGTTTTAAAATTCTCAAATAAATTTCCAATTTCCACACGCGTTACTCCTTCCAATGGGATTTTGTTTTCTCTTGCAAACCGATCATGTTCTACTAGTTTGATTCATGTACTGCCTCTCAAACTCTTGATGCATAGATCAATTATGTTAGCAAAACTTTCCTGATAAATATCCCCTTTCCCCATAAATATTAATGTTTCAATCCATTGTTCTTTCATGCCCCTTATTAATGTTGTTTTTAACACGTTATCAGGCAAAGGCAGCGATGCATAGGGAGATCTTTGTAAATTATACTGGAAACGTTCCATATATTCTTCTAATGTTTCGTTTGGTCTAGCTATCATCTGAAATATTTCATCTTTTAGTTCTCTAGACCTGAAGTAGTCTTGATATTTTTTCAAAAAGGATTCTTTCATTTGTTCCCAGTTATTTATAACCCCGCCACCTAATCCCATAAACCATCTTAAAGAAGCACCTTTTAGAGTAGAGGGGAACAATTTTAGTTTCTTAGGGTCAGTGGTGTAACCATATCCCCTGCACAGTACATCAAATTCAAATAAAAATGCATCCGGGTCCTCCGATGTAAGTCCGTGAAATGTAGGGATATGTTGAAGGGGAATTGCTTTCATAGGGGCATTTGCTACGGAATCCACTATGGGGTATTGTAATGTAGAGGTTTGGGTGTTTGGTGGATTTTGAGCCATTGGGTCAAATATATGCCAATAACCTTTTGGAATATCTAAGAGGGTATTCCTAGGTTGAGGAGGAATGGTTTTAATAGCACTTCCTCTATCTAGGATTTTTGTCTGAGGGGATTGGGTTTCTTCAATAATAATTTTTACCGCACTCCCTTTGTCTGGGTTATTTAATGGCTGAGTTATCATAGGAGGAGATCTCAACTCCCCAGTCTCCTCTTCTCCTTCACAAAGATTACTAAAATTCCCTTCTTGCAATCGTTCTGGAATAGAATTTTCAATTTCTTGAAAGTCCTGTTCGTCAGTTTGACTATGCACCTCAGAAAAGGCTACAGATGGTGAACCTGTGGCCTGAAGGGAACTAGTAGGTTGTTTGGAAATATCTTTACTGGGTCCTACTGAAGGCTGATATTTGGCTTTCTTATAGATTTCGTCTATGAAGGTTGATCGACCAAGGGTCACCAGCCCCTTAGCTTTTTCTGGCTTTGGTAAAGGTTTGGGATTTTTCTCCAGCTTTTTATGCTTAGTCATGCACTCAATTTAACTACTAAATCCTTCTTAAGCAGATAGCAGCAATTCTGTAGGAAAATAGGCAAAGGAGCAGGGCTTTTACATGCTCCGTACGTAGGTTCTTACCTTCCTTTTTCAAAACCCAATTCTTCCCTAGCAAGTTCGTACAATACCGTGAAAAAAACAAATGGCTACACTCTTTCCCCGGCAACGACGCCAAAATGTAGAGCTATAAAAAGGGTCTCTTTCACCTCTAGTTACCTCACATTAATATTTCAATCCAGGAATGTCTTGCTATTTCAAAGAGTGTCTCAGTCTGAGGCTTAGCACTTGTCAGAGTAATGCTCGTAGTACAGCCATTTAAAAACTACAAAAGTAAATAGATGCATGTCTACAACTTAACTACTTCAAAAGACTAAATCACACCAAGCAATGCTTCAGTCAAAGGTTCGGTAGCAATAACCCATCCTCTTCGTAACTGATGAGAATAGATCCGAGGTTTGGGAGCCAGTTAGCAGATGTTGGCGCTCACTACAGCCTGAGATTGTCCTTAATGAATAGAAATGAAACGGCAAGTAAAGGAAATAGTAATAAAATAGAACAGCACATCAGCCAAGGATTCGGTAGCAATAACCCATCCCTTTCATAGCTGATGGGAGCAGATCAGAGGTTTTGGAGCCAGATAGCAGATGATGATGCTCGTTACAGCCTGAGACTATCCTTAAGAAATGGCAAGTAAATAAAACATCAAATCAGCAATCTTGAAATAGAACAACAATTGAAATGGAACAGCAACTAAAATGGAACAACAATTCAGAAATGGAACATCAATTAAAATGGAACAGCAACTAAAATGGAACAACAATTCAGAAATGGAACAACAATTAAAATGGAACAATAGTTGAAATAAGGAGTAACCAAGTTCATCAAGTTGTAACTCTATTTAATCACCCCAATCAAAACATCAATCCTTTGCTCTTAAAAGATGTGCACATACTATGGAACAACACTACCAATGAAATAATATTAAAACCATAGAAACACAACGTGCTTAGTCTGATTCTATTATTGCTCTAAATAAAAGCATACGATTGCATCTCAAGATGAAAATAGTAACATTCAAGGATTCAATAATCATGTGAAATCTGACTTTTCAAGATAACTGCTGTAATGCTAAAGCACAATCGCATCAAACTCTGTAATGGAGTGACAGTATCCTGTAGAGATTAATCAACACTTAAAGGATTGGTAACATGATACATCGTCAATATCAGACTTTTGTTTGCAGGAACATTAAACGAGTTAAACATAACAGAGCATGTAATATAATGTTCTTAAAACACAACAGATTACCAGATCACGTCTATGAACAAACCACATAGAAACCACGCGTAATGGTACAAGAGCAAGTGTCCTCCAGGGCCTGGCCCTTAGCCTCCACGGGTACACCACTTAAGATTGATCCAGGCTCAAAGATGAAAGAGTAACCAAGTCTGTATTAATGCATGAAGTAGAATTACAGTAACCTAAGTCTTCAACAAAACATAGAGATCATAGTCTTGATCTTTCTTAAAAGAAATTACATAAAAAGTCCTCTCTCTAGCCAACAACGCTATCCCTTATATAAGGATGATGACGGAGATATCTAGATATAGAAAATAGATAAAATAGCGATCCCTCAGGATATAAGATCCTGAGGGATTCGTAGAATCGTTAACCCTGAGTCACTTCTTTCCTTTTCTGCTCCGAGCTGGTATCTCCGCTTCCTTTCCTAGGTTGGTCCATTTTGATCTGGTTTGCTTGCGGTCTCCCATCAAAGGGACAACAATTAGCTCATCTTTGTCTTTTTCCTTTGGGATGGCCGCTTTTCGTTTTTCCTCCCTCCTGCACATAGGAATGACAATTATCAGCGTTTCCTATTAATCTCACGTGTTTCGTTATAAATCCTCATTATTATCTAAGTTTCTAATGCAAAAGGCTTTTAAGTTCTAATGAAAAGATACTAAAATAACCATCGAAACATACCTTCTTTGATACTCCACAGTTGGATAGATATTTGTACATAGAAATACATGAACTTTTCTTATGCACCTTCTCGATTGAACTATACGAGTGGATAGCTAAATTGGTAGACGACCAAGGGAGGTTGAAGCTTAACGGTCCAATAGTGTGGACTCAAGAATTAGTGTGAAGGCTGGAAGTTTCTGAAGATAAGATCACATGTGTTGTTGACCATTGGCTTGATCGGGTTAGAGGAAGATTTGTTACAGAATTCACGGTCGACACCTCAGTTAGTTATAGTGAAGCAGAGCGACACTTCTTCAAAGGACTACGAGGTAAGTATCTATGATCTTTGAATACTTGGATTAAGATGTTGTTGTGTGAAAACCAGGTTATGCAACTGTCTTAATGTTTGGAGCTACGCGAAGTGGGAAGCTCTTTAGGGATAGGGGGAGAACATGCCCTGAATATAGCCTGTTGATTGAACCTCTTGTGAGTGATGATGAAGGAGTAGAATAGGCTTCACCATAGAGCTTTGTTTAGTTGATAAGGCAGGGTTTTCCATGAATACCTCATTTGTCCACACCACCTCCACCTTCACCTCCACAACATACACCTTAGCCCACATTACCACCACCACCGTCGCTAGTCAACATGTTGAATACAATGAATTTTCCAGTTTTCAAGGGCTTAGGAACTGAGGATCTAAATCAATTTTGGTTTGTTGCGAAGGCTATGTGGAAAACACAACAAATTATGGATGATAATATAAAAAAGGAACAATTGGTTATCGCTCTGTAGGATCGCGCACTGACATGGCACCTTAAGTACTGCATTGATAATCCATTGGCGTCATTAGTAGATACTTAGAACGCCTTGAACAAGGAATTCGGTAATTGGATTTAAGGAAATCATGATGATACTTGGTGAAATGCCATGGGAGCTAGATCAAAGAATAAAGTGCGAGATCTGTGAAGCTAATATGAATATCATAGATAGTCAGCACCACAATTGGTTTATAGCGGCGCTCCTACCCCACTTAAGGACTGCTTTATCATAACAAAAGATAGAAACTTAGGTAGAAGCCCTGGAAATTGCGATGAAATTGCATGAAACTCCTATTGAGGATGCTTCATTTGGGGTTCAACAAATACACGCAGAGCTACAAAACCTTTTCTTGAAACTGCAAAGCTTGAAAAGAGAAAAAACGGTGCGATCGGAGGCGTGCGAAGAAGTTTGGTGTCTCAAGTGTAAAAATAGGGGCATGATAAATATCACTTCCATGTCTTCGCGAACTACATCACGGGGGGGTGGGGGAGAAATGCCCTTAAGGCAAGAAGCTCCAGTGGGACCAAGTGCGGGACCCATGCTTTAGTGCGCTATTTGTCAAGTGGCCGAAAAACATGTCACATATAATTTTCATTTGCTGCAAAAGTTTGTACATACACCCAACAATTATTCTACAATTTCTGCAAAGCGGTGGGCCACGATGAGCGTCACCATCGAAGCTATGAATTAATGATGGAGAGGATTCCAACGTATCGAATGAAAGTAGAAACTCAACCTTTGGATTAGGGTTCTATGAAGCGCGTAGAGGATATCAGGAATGCAGACAAGGTGAAGGAGGAGGACCTGGTAGGGGTCGTGGGTAGGTCATCTTCTAAAATTGTAGAATGCTTGGACACTAGGCGCGGGAGTGTACGAATCAGACTCTCCCGTCATGTCAATACTGCACTTAGTTTGACCACACAATTGAAGAATGTCTTGTGATGATGGCCAAGATGTAGGAGAAGAAGGCTCATCCTCAACATCCTACCCAAAACTTACAGATGATGAGGGTCAATCCCTGTGAAGAGGACTTGAATGTAAATATCGTGCTACGAAGTGGGATCACTGACGATAAGGGAGAACATATTGAAGAAAGTAGACGGGTCCGCAAGGCCTTGGAAAAGGAAATTGGTTTTGATCTGGAGCGCGTGAAGGAAACGTTCATGGAAGTGAAGAAAAACTTCACTATAGCCTCTACTTCAAGGAGTTAGAACAAACTACTAGACACCAGTGCGCCTACAAAGGTTGAATCCTTTGTGCTTACCACCTTCTTGGAGACTTGTATGAAAGTATTGTGTGATAGAAAGGCTGTGAAAGGACTACAATAATTGATAAACAAGTGTGCCAGTAAGGATAATGCTCCTGATGGACCCCACGTAGTCAGAAAGATTGATAAGCATAAGGAAAGAACAGGGCACAAGATGAGGCTTATCGCACAAATAGGAGACTATGAGATGGGCCAAGTTATTTTGGATTTGGAGTCTAACATGAACATATTGCCTAGATAGATCTAGGAGAGAATGGGGAGACCTGCACTGTAGTGGTATCCGATTCAACTGAGGATGGCAAACTAGCAGAAGGTTATCCCTATGGGACAATTGCAGGGAGTTACAGTAGATATAGAAGATGCATGTGCGCTGGCTGATTTTGAAGTGACAGAAATTGTTGATGACAACAATCAATACCCCACGCTCCTTGGAATAGACTGCGATATTGATATGAATGGGGTAATCATTTTGAAGAAGTGTACAATGTCGTTTGAAAGAAAATTGCTCTGCGTTGTAGTACCATTGGACCCTATAGAAGGACCGTGCTATACCGAACCAGTCCGCAACTATGAGGAAATCAATGATGATTTGGATTAGATCTACAAAATTACGGCACGAGACCAATATTGGGTTAATCCAATGGCTGATGGATGGATTGTATGGGACCGTGAAAGTTCCTGTACCTTGGATTCAGATGAAGAGTTGGAACATGGGAAAAATAGGCTACATGAAGTATCCACATTGCACTGCAACATGATGACCAAATCGTTGTGTTGTGTGTCGTCGGAGGTAAGAAATTTACCTTACTATGATGGTTTAACTAATGTAGATAGATTTTTGGATTCTTTTGAAAGAGAAGTTCCAGAGGATCACCGCTTTCAGGCGTTGGATTTGGCATTGAGTGTTACGCCTGCTCGGTGGTGGGGTACGCAAAAAGACAACTTTGATGAGTGGCATGATTATAGGAGGATGATGAGGAAGCAATTTGGTCTCCATAAAGTACAATTAAATAAGAAATATGATGGGAGGAATGATCCACATGATCATCTGGAAAAATGGGCTAAAGTGTATGTAATGGAGCCCGAGCCAGAATGGGTTCATTTATTATGTCTGTTAGGCCCCTATACTACTAGTGTAACCCCTTATTGTTATTAGTACAACCCCCTTATTATATTGATGTACCCATGTAGTGC
>APFE031062085.1:253982-285608 GCA_000404065.3 Pinus taeda | reverse complement strand
GTTGTAGATTTGGGATTCATTAAGGCTCTCCTACGATGGGTCACTTCTTTTCGACATCAACTCATTATCCAAGAAGTTGACTTAGGAACAACCCTTTCAGTACTTTGAAGCTTGCATGCCTCAGTGGCAAGTTTCTCACTTCCAGTGATAGGTTTACATCAATGGCCGTTGACCAAGAGATTTTGCGTGGTGTTCGACATTGACTCATATATTCACACCACGTGAATTGTACTGTAGTACCTTGAGGGTCATTATCATTATCAGTGATCCTTCTCACGCCTGTTAACAACTTACATCATTGGCTAGTAATCAGGAGATATCTTTCCATGTTCGACTTCAGAACATTTCTTCACATGGATTGACTTGTACATCATGTGAAGATTGAACAAGTTTGAAGACCTCGGATCTAGTTTCATCCATCCGAGCTACGATATATTCAGGAAAATAAAGACATCAAATGTACACAGTAGCTGTACAGATGATCATCCAAGCTAAAGGATGATGGCTCAACAAGAACCACCAATCTGCAATAGTGGACAATGATCTATCCTATATACATAAAGATGAATTTATAAAGCTAAGCATGCAAATGCCTGCCTCAGCTAGATCATGAAAATAATATGAATATAATGTATTGTATTGTATTTTATACAGGTCACCTTCCAGTTTGAGAGACCTCAGATCCTCAAGGTAAAGCATTTCACCCGACATCAGAAGGTTTATGACCTCATACTTTAGGGGGCAACTGTTATAGACATATTTGGTTACTGCAACCCCAATCACATATGTCGATAAACCAAGGGCTCTTAAACACGTAAAAGTGTTGTTCCACACCCAAAAAGATCAAGGTCAACTGATTACATCATTTCCTATAAGTTCTCCCTGAAAAACCACTTAGAGCTGGTCAAAACTGGACCATACAGACTGCTCAGTGCTAATGGTGTGATGCATACTGACTGTAACATTGGCTAGGTGGGATGCATACTGAAAGAGCCTTCTGTAGGGTGTGATGGGCGAGAGTGGACAAATGGCAGAGACAGTTTGCTAAGTGGAAACCCAGAGAATCTTCTAGAAACTTCTCATATGACACTTGCCTCTTTGAATTTGCCCAGGGATGAGTAAGAGATCATGAAATCTACAAGTGGAACCAAGAACTATCAGTGAAATGACACTAATCAAAAACCCAGAAGCTAACTCACCCCTCTACAAATATCTATAAATGGATCCCTCATCCTAGAGATCCAAAGGCTGGAATTTTGTATTTTGTAAGGAAGTGTTGTTGGTTTCTTTGTGATACATTGTATTGTTGGGTGATCTTTCTTTTCATGAGGTGAAGAGGGCTTTCATGCTGGGAGGATGATGCTGGATCAGACAGTTGGGTTGTAATCCTCTCTTCTACTTCTACTATCAATAAAGTTATTTTCGATTTCCTCCATATACTTGTGTGTTTATGAATCTTGTATTACAATTGTATGGTTAATGTACTTCTAATTCTACATTGTTTACGGTGTTATAGATCTCTATGCTTTTATGGTGTTCTGTTTCTTTGCCTCTACAGGTGTTATTTGGAGTGAGAAAAGTGAGAAAGGAGTGGCAAGCTCTATTAGAGGAGAGAGGAAACAAGAAAGGAGCCAAGCGAAAGATTAAGGTTGGTGCTCTCTGCTTCTGTCTTATCTATCATACATAAAGGAAAACACAAGTCACTTTGAATTGTTTTTTTCTAAGATAGCTACTCATCTTAGTGGGACTAGCAGATCGAATAGACACTAGTTTTCTTAGAAACAACGTGAAGCTCGTTAAGTAGAGGCCATATCGCCTTAATCCCAAATACAAGGAAAATTTCTTCCTGGAATTGGATAAGATGCTTGAGAAAGGTATTGTTGAACTAGTGGAGGAATTTGATTGGGTGAGCCCAATGGTAGTTCAGGAAAAGAAGAAGGGAGAGATAAGGATTTTTGTAGATCTATGAAAGCTTAACGATGCTTGCATTCATGATCCTTTCCCGACACTGTTTACTGATGAGGTACTAGACAATGTGGGATGGAAGGAGGCCTACTCATTTACTGATGGGTTCTATGGATACAAAGAGATAAATATCGCACCAGAAGACATGACTAAAACAAACTTAATGACAGAATGTGGGTGTTTTCAATATACGGTGATGCCATTCAGACTCAAGAATGTGTCGACAATATTCTCTTAGTAGTCATCAGGACGCTTAAAGAGTTTATTCACAAATTCTTGGAGGTATATTTTGATGACTGGATAGTGTTTTGGCTAGTAGCATGCCATGTAGCGAGTCTGTGCTTAATGTTGGATACATGCCAAAGGTATCAGATGGTGTTGAACTTAAAGAAGTGCTTGTTTTGTGTCCCCTTTGGGATTTTTCTCGATCGTGTGGTATGCAAGCAAGGAATAATGGTGGACCTTGGCAAGGTCATGGTAATAATCAATTTGGAAGCCCCGAGAGGTGTCAAATAGTTGCGCGCAATGCTGGACTATATTGGATATTATCGAAACTTCATTAAAGCTTATGCCAAAATGACTGCGCCCATGGAAAAGTTGTTGAAGAAGAACACTACATTTTGTAGGGATGAAGAATGTCAATGCATTTTAGATGCATTGAAGGAAAAGATGGTCACTTCATTGATCTTGGTCTTCCCATATTAGAAGAAGGAATTCCATGTGCACGTTGATGCCTTGTGTATTGCATTGGGGGCAGTGATGACATAGGCTAGTGAAGGAGAGATGGATCACCCTATAGAATTTGTAAGCATAAGATTATCAAAGGCTAAGAAGAACTACTCAATGACAGAGCACAAGGGATTGGCTATGGTGTACATGATCCAAAAGTTCAGGCACTATCCATTGGGTGGACATTTCAAGATGTACATAGACCATTCCGCTTTGAAGTACCTAGTCAATAAGCCTGTGTTGGGGGGGAATATATGCAGATGGCTATTGTTGTTTCAAGAGTATGACTTTGAGTTAATTTTCAAGCCAAGAAGGCTGAATGCAAGACCTGACCATTTTTCACGGATTGAAACGGGGGAGGAGCCTACTAATTTGGAGGAAGGGTTGCTCGACGCATAGCTCTTCGTGGTGCACGTAGCGAACAACTATTTTGTGGATATTACCCACTTTTTGACTACAGGAATAGCTCCAGAAGGATACACTAGCCAGGCACAGAAGAAGGACAAGCAGTCTGAGAAGGTTGTAGATTTGGATGCTAAAGATGGCGCTGAAGAAGTAGATACTAAGGACGTGGAGCCCATCTCCAAATTTCCAGAGTATATCCCTCCACGAAAAGTAAAGGTGAAGATCACCAAGGACCCAGATGTGGAGAACTTCGACATTCACATGCCCTTGTTTCCAGAAAATATAATCTTTGAAGGTCTATGCTTGGCGAGTGTTCCCCTTTTAAAAATGGAGGACTGGGACTTGAATGATCATGAGAGGTTCCCCCACCTCACGACAGAGAATTACGTGAAACGGGTGTATCACAAAGAATCTGGTGTCACTGCGTTGGAGCCAGTTGAGTGGATTCATGGAGTAAATCAATCAGGGTTGTTGAACTTGCTGTGGGTGCCCCACTATCACTGCTTCAACATCAATATCACCTTCAAAAATCAACTGCTAAGTCTGGTGCGTGATGGGTGTTTATGGCTTGACGTACCTGTCCTCATCATAGACATGCATATCCAATGGATCACGCTCCTACCAACAAAAGGATTGAATCCAAACAAGGAGTTTTGCGGATAGACAAGAGAGCGGGGCTTGGCAGAGAAGATGAAGGCGAAGTTTGAGCTTATCAAGAAGCTGCACAGGTACTCCATAACATCCATCAACAACCCTACGGTGAAAATTGTGACAAATATACTAGCTGGTAAGGTCATGACGAAGTGCCATGTGAATGAGGTTCTGACGCCTGTGATCTCATTAGATGCATAATGCGCAGAGGGTGTGAAGTTCAACTAGTCGCACTATCTATGTAGTGAGTTCCTTGCTAATTGTCATGAGGCTCAATATGAGAGCAAAACCTTCCACTATGCGTGGTTGCTACTCTCTATTGTGTTGGTTGCTTTGGAACTACCGAAGGATAGTCATTTCCCCCCACTAGAGGCAGGTTTGTTGGAGGCTGCATAGTTTGCCTCCCTTTGGGTCATGCAGGACCCTGCATGGGTCACTGAGACAAAATTTTTCTAGGTTTTGATGGATTTGAGCATTCGCATCACCGTCAACCAGTGGTCACGGTTGTCCCTAACCATGTATGAGTAGTTGTCAGAGTACACATAGTTCAAGGCAAACTTCCATCATGTGTATATCAGGGCGCTGAAGGATCCAGAGCAAAAGAGGTTCGATTTGCCATATCTTGCCACAGATGATGCGATTCAAGAAGTCATCAAGTGGTGGCCAACATATTGTAATTCTCTGTCTAACCTGGCCATGGATACTAGCAAAGGCACGCGGAGTTCCACAGAGAAGAAGAAGAAGGAGGCAGTGAAACAGGTAGTTTAGAAGTTGGCCACACAACGAAGGAAGGAAGCTGAGGAGAAGGCCCAATTAGAAAAATAACATGCTGCAAAAGCAGCAAGCTGAACAAGAACAACATGACTCTGAGTGAAGTGGTAAATCCCCTTAGCCCCAGACCAAGGAAGAAGAGCAGTCAATGCAGGGAGGTGGTGGTGATGAAGGACAGAACACTCCATTCCAAGTCAAGAGGTATAGAGAACAGTAGATGGAGGGGCCCCGAAAGCAGTCCAAAGCGACTAAGCCACTGCTAGATCCCATTACACTGATAGAGGGTGATCTCGATGAGATCGGGGAAAAAGTGCATGACACCACCATTGAACTATTGTAGCAATTTGAACAGCAACACCTATAGTCATTAGGCACTATTTGAAAGGATCTACGTGAACTGCATATCCAAACCAGCAGGATACAGGTGGGAGCAGGTCAGGTGGGCACTGTGTAGATGAGCTTGGCACCAGGGACAAGTCAAGCTGCAGAACTTGTTAGGTCAGTGGACCTCATGATAGTCGCAAAATGAAAAGGGTCCTTAAGCATGGAGTTGACTGATGACAAGGTCATCGTAAGCACTTTGAAGAATATTGGTCTCAACATTGTAATGCTCCCCAACGAATATCTTCATGCGTTGCAGACTAGTGTGACAGTGGAATTTAGAGCCTGCTTAATTTAATTAGTGAGTACAGGGTGAGAAATTAGCAAATGTTCACTGAAAATACAGAGGCTCTAAAGGTAAAGGAAATTATCTAGGCACAGAGCACCCAGCTGGTGGCCGTGGTTGCAGAGGAATGCAGGACAATGCTGGAGTTGCACATACCTAAGGAGGCACTGCTCAAGGCCAAGATCCTGAAACTTGTTGCAAGAGTCCATGATGCTAAGGCAGAGGTGGCCAGAGTTTAGTTCAAGCTTAATATGAAAATCAAAGAACTGGAGCCTAAGTCACAACCTTTGACTCTACCAGAATTTAGGGAGCAATGCAAAGCTACTGTCAAGGAAGGATTGGCTACTATGGATGTTGCAGTTGCTAGTTGTAAAAATTTATTTGATTAGGCCATGGAAGTGGTGACAAGCTTGTAGGAGGATCCCACTATTCAAATATTGAATACTGATATATGCAAGCTCCAACAAAAGTACGACGAAGTAAGGGTGATGACACGCACCATTGCTATAAGACAATGCCTTGCCAAATTGCAAGAGGCAAAATAGCTCCTTGCACAAATGGAAGATGCACAGAAAAGGGAAGCAGTCCTTAAGGCCAGGTTAGGTCCTTGGTTGGATGAAGCCTACCTAATCTCTGCCAACATACATGAAAAGTTGGTAAGCTTGCAACTTACATAGCAGAAAATCAAGCGACCCGGTGAAGGATGAGCCACAGAATAGCTAGTGGAGCAAGTAAAGCAAGCAACCATGCAAAGCACACTGAAGTAGCGGTTGTACAGTTCAAGCTAGGGGATGTTCACATCAAGATCACCACATCTGCTGAGTGACTCGAGGGTCAGTCACAACCTTTATGTTGGGGGCCTATTGGGATGGGGTCCCCTAGGGTTAGTTTTGGGGAAAAATCCCAAGTTTTTACCCTCTTTTATGTAAAGTTGAGTCGGCTTTTGAGATCTACCCATGGTACGTGGACCATGGGATTATACAAATAGGTGTGTCTTAGAGATTTTAAGGCAAGAAAGAAGAATTCTATGGGTACGAGTGAAGAAGTCTAGCTTAGAGATAGAGGTCTTAGAAGAGGGAAAGGCTCTATAGCTAAGTGCGCAAAGGCCTAGAGTAGTGTCCATAGTTGAGTGTGAAGATCCCTGCAGCTGAGTGTGTGGGGAAGTATTGGGGCTGTAGACTTATATTGAAGATCAATAAAGAAGATTATTGCAGAAATTCCTGTGTTTTAGCTCTTTACTTCTGTTATGTATGATTGCTATATATGCTGTGATGGAATGATGTCTTTATAAAATAATGATGTATTGATGTGAGAATTTACTTGATCCATCTTATTATTTGAACATAATTAATGTTAAGTTATTACACGAAGATCATAACACTATCTATTAAAGTTATCAAACACTTAGGTGGATTTGAGTCAATACTAGTCTAAAAGTAATCTATGGTGCATGTAAGTAGCTAACTTGCCTATTCAGGGTCTGCAAAAGCCAGTCGTAGACCTTCACAGAGGTCTAGAGGCTGATTTGAGGAAGTTACTTTCGTAAGCCATAAGCACTTAAAGATATGTGTGAACACAGATCTTGGTCACAGAAGGACATCACACTAATCTTTGGGTGCATAAACTTGGTTCCATCATCCCCCTATACTACTTCAGATGAGACTTCAATCGGCACACTACAGATTGATGCCAAAATGGCTAGTAGTGTAGGGATTTGTTTGGTGCAACTAACTCTGAACCTGGGTCAAGACCCCCTAAGCCAGCACTCCACTACCAGTAGGCCTACATAGTACCTCGACAGAGTCATGAAGGAACACAAGCATCACTTTATTGCTAGCGAGCCTAATTAGTAACTTAGAGGAGTTACTTGCATAACCTCTCTGCACATGAAGCCTTTCTCTTCTTTCACCTTATTCATTTTTCATGTTTTCAAAATTTTTCAAAATTTTTTTTCAAAGAATTTTGCATAGGCACTTAATTATTTTCATGAGGTGGAAGAGAAATCCCAACTTATTGAGAGAAAAAGAGGTTGTTCCTTTAGAGAAGTATGTTATATATACATCTAACATAGTTGTTAAGATTTTCTCCCTCACCTTACTCGACTTGAATGAGCTGACAAGGGTTAACCCAAAAGAACCGATTAGAGTAGGTGGTACTAGCTAACAGTGCAAGCGTTGTGTTTTCACCAGAACTCACTCTGAATAGAACACATTTCCTGTTAAGGTATCATTGACTGAAAAAAATAATCTCTTCATAAAGAGAGAGGACAATAGATAACCAGATATTGACAGTTGTACAAGTCCTCTTAGATCTTCCCAACTTGTCTCGAGAGCAAAAAATGTTTTCATGTGAGGCTAACCTATGGATACAAGCAAGAAATGAAAGAAAAAATAATAAAGTAGAAGTAAAACAAAAGAAAAACAAGTAAGAAGAGAAAGCAAGCAAGCAAACAAAACCAAGTCATCAAACAAACAAACATGAAAACCAGAAAGAAAAGAAAAGTAATAAAGAAAACACTACTCCTACTCCTATGCTAAATAGTCAGGGTTACGTGAAATGAAATTTATAGTGAATCCACCATAGGCATACCCAACCTACAACCACAAAGATACAAGCGACAAAAAAAATAAAAAATAATGTGCAACAAAAAATACAAAAACTTGACAATCTTTCACATGAGAGGGAAGGTCTTGCCTGTGGGAAGAAAGGTGTCACAACTACCCAATACACATGCCTACCTCTTCGATGACTATCGTTTTTCAACAAACATCGGAAGCCTCTTACAAGTGTGTGTTGATCTCCACCAAGCTTCTTAGCGAGTGCAAGGAAGGACTGAAGCTTGTTACTTACAACATGGATCGCCAAGTAAGATTGTTCCAGTCATTCAGCGATTGGATCATAAAATTCATGATGGTTGTTTTGAAAGACTCGTGATCTTTGAAAAGATGGATTTCTGATTCGAGAGAGGGGATCATGATGGGAATATGGTATGGATAGATAGATCTTATTATTCTTGTTGGTCATCTAAAGACAGTGAGGACCTACCATAGCCATCAGCGTAGGCTAAAGTGCCTCACCTGCTTAACAGAAGTCTGAGGAGAAAGATGTTACACGGTGAAGATCATAGTGCGTGAAGTGATTGTCATTGGATGTACTATTGGAAAAATGATAAAGTTCATGACAGTCACCCAAGATAGAAGAAAGATCAGATGAGGTGGTTGATATGCCAAATTCTGAGTTTGAGATGAACAAATAATTTTTTTGAACAATCTTGCGAATGCTCTGAATCATGGAACCAAGTTCGCTATGTGCTAGATATGATAGAACACCCACCTGCAACTGGTGAAAAATTACGCAGACATCATAGTCATCACAAGAATGTAGAAAGGATGTCATCACTATGAATGTGTGAAGCCATTTGGGGTGTGGTGAAATGAGATGAACTTGATTTGCATGATATCTTGTGCATTCGTCATCATACGGGAAGATTGTTGTTGTGATGAGAAGGAAGATTTGAAGTGAAAGATTCAAAAGAAGACCAAGGAGATGATCACGAGAAAGAATATATCATAAGTATGATTCTGGATAAAGACAGTCTTTGAGATAATCACCTTGAAAGTTCCATGATTGCTTGAGAGATGAACATTCCCAACGCAAGTTGGATGTAAGAGACGTGCATGAAGATGGACACATTGTAATAGACTCATGGATTTAGTCATGAGTGAAATTTCGAATCTTGATATATCACACCTGGAATAGTAATTTTTTTTACATGGGGATCCATGTCGAGTACAACCATGCAGATAAATAGATTATACATGACGAAGCATATCTGATTAGGTTCAAGGGGCTTACTAGAGTTGTGAGGTCCTGACGTAACCATCAACATACATTGAAGTTTCTCGTCTCCCTGGCACGTCCTGAACTTTCCAGAATTGAAAAATCAAATTTTGAGATGTGAACCAGATCATGCATGACTTGAGGATGGATCTTGTTGCTGATTTCAAAACTACTAGGATGGAAGCCATCTTTGTTAATGGCTTCATCAAACTTTTCAGCTTTACCAAGCTGACTTGATGAGTTGTCTTCATGGAACATACAAGATGATGATGAGTGTGAAGAGTCTTGTGCTTTGAGACTATTTTCATCATGGACAACCTCACTACCTCGTGTCAATCAAGGAGATAACACATCAAATGAAGAAGCAAGAGAACAGGGAGTATCTCTGTCGCATGTACATGTGTTGTGAATGGTAGGACACATGGGAAAGTGAGGTGAAAATGAAGTTTCGATATGGACATATGCTTCAAATGGAGCACATTCCAGATATGAGTTAGAGTGTACATGAGAGAAAAATAGATCACGTGATGTGCTTGAGAGTTCATCACAACATATGGAAGCATGTGAGTGATGACAGGCGAAGACTGGAGGTTGATTGAAAGAATTAATTATGCATGATGTTTCACCAAGATAACCTTGATGTGAACCATTTTGAAGCATAGAGAAGGAATTGATTGTGTCTTCACCTTTCTACTCCTCTGCCTATGTAATGAGACTACCTTGCACATGATTATAATTTGAGCCAACAACTTGAGAATCAAGAGAATGCACACAGCTGATTGGTGAAGCAAATTGATCAAGTGAGTCATGGTACAATGAGTCATAGATTGTAGATGATGGAGGAAAACAAAGATGCAGATCAGACTTGAGACTTGGGTTATGAATGGTGATGTCCTCTTGCAAAATGGAGGAATGAGTCTTTACCATAGGCTTTCTGATCCATTCTAGAATTTCCTCCATTGGAGTGGGAGACAGATGAGAAGATGGGTCGTAACACACTACGCAAATTTCATAGCTTTGCGATCGCTACGAGGGGGAACCATCCATGCAGATTTCTTAGCTTTACAACCACTACGAGGGGGCACCCTCTGTGCAAATTTATCAACTTTTCAATCATTGCAAGGGAGAACCCACTTTGAGACTGGAAAGGGAGGAGGAAAAGGAACAAATGGGGTGTTGGGGTTCTCCTCTGCAAAATAAGGTGCCTCATGATCTGCAAGAGTCAAGGAAGAAGGGAAATCAAGAGTTTCATTATGTCGGGAAACATGAACCAAGAATTTCAACTCTTGGCTCATGAAGTCAAGGTCCAAAAATTGTTCAGGAATTTCATGAAAGAAGTGAAGGAAGCGGGTAGCAAAGTCCTCAACTGATTCACCAGGATTCATTCTTAAATGAGAGATTATTTCATAGGCATCTTTGTGGTTATACTTATTTTTGGATGGGGTCCCTTGGGTAAGTTTTGGGGTTAAAAACCCAAGTTTTGATGTAAATTTTGTAAAAAGAAATAAAGTCTCCATGGTTTGTTGATGCGGAGCATGTAGATAGTTAGGAGTCAAAGGGGTTTAGCCCCTTGATTATGTAAAAGTTGAGTTGGTTTTGAGATCCACCCATGGTTCACGGACCATGGGATTGTATGTAAAAGGATATAAATAGGTGTGCCTTGGATAGTCTAAGGTAGGAAGATGTCTATGACTAAGCGAGGAAGAAAAGGAAAGTAAGAAATGAGTAGATAGAAGGGAAAAGGCTCTACAACTAAGTGCTCGGAGGCCTAGAGTAGTGTTCGCAGCTGAGTGCATGGACCCTTGTAGCTAAGTGCACAGGGAAGTTTTGAGTCTGTAATACCATATTGAAGATCAATAAAGAAGACTATTGAGGAATCTCTGTGTTTATTTGTTTACTTTTGTTATTTGTGTTTGCAATATATGCTGAGATGGAATAGTGTATTTATGAAATATTGATATATTGATGCACGACTCTATGGGATAAGTCTTATTAGTTGTACGCAATGTATGTTAATCACTTTCATGAAGATTATAATACATTATGTTATTTTTATTAAATGTTTAATTAGATTCACATGAGTTTAGATCTAGGTGTATTTTCTGGTGCGTTTAATTGGATGATTCATCTGTTAAGGGTCCGCAAAGACCTATCATAGACCTTTGCAAAGGTCTAGAGGCCATTAAAAGGAGTTGTGGAGCTGGTCCCTAGGGAAAAAAAAGACATCACATTAATCTCTAGATGTGGAAACTTAGTTCCAGCATCCCCCAATACTTCTTTGGGTGAGACTTTAGCCTGCGCTATGCATGTTGATGCTAAAAGGGCCAATAGTGTAAGGTTTGGTTTGGTAAAATTAACTCTAAACCTGGGTCAAGAACCACTAAGCCAAAAAATGGTTCGGTTTCTAGGACTAGGACCTACTTAAGGAGATGTGTGACATCACATCATTGGAATTCGGCCAAGAAGGAGATTGAGAAGTGGTTGGATAGAAAAATTCACGAATTCATGGTGCAAGAGAACAAGAACCTGCGCCTGTCAAAGGAGAAATAGTTGGACAGATATTTGTACATAGAAATACACAAAATTTTCTTCTGTACCTTCTTTATCAAACTATACAAGTGGATAAATAAGTTAGCAAACAACCAAGGAAGGTGGAGGCTTGACAGTCCAGTAGTGTGGACTCCAGAGTTTGTACAACGATTAGAAGCCTCTTAAGACAATATCACGCATGTCTCTGATCATTGGCTTGATTGAATTATAGGAGGATTCATTATAGAGTTTGAGGTTGATACCTTGGTTAGCTACATCGAAGCATAGTGACACTTCTCAAGGGACCACGAGGTAAGTATTTGAAATATCTGAATAGCTAGATTAAGATGCTCTTGTGTGAAAAACGGGCTATGCCATTGCCTTGATGTTTGGAGCTACATGAAGTGGAAAAATCTTTAGAAATTGAGAGAAAGAAGGTCCTAAATTTAGCCCGTTGATTGGACCTCCTTCGAGCGACGATGAGGGAATGGTATAGGCCTCAGCGTGGAGTGTTGTCCAGCTGATAAGACAGGGTTTTCCGTAGATATATAATCCATCCAATCAACCTCCACCTTCACCACCATATCATACCCCTTCACCCAAACCTCCGCCACCACCACCATCGTTCAACATGTTGAACTTAATCAAGCTACCAATTTTCGAGCGTATAGGGAGCGAAGATACAAATCAGTTCTGGTTTGTTGCGAATGTTGTATGGATTGCGTAGCAGATCACTAATGATAACATAAAGAAGGCACAGTTAGTTACTGCCTTGAATCATCACGCACTGACGTGGTATATTAAATATTGTGTTGATCATCCTTTCACGATGCTAATAGAGACTAAGGATGCTTTAAATGAAGAGTTTAGTAAGCCTAAGTCTGACTTGCAGTTTGTAGTTGGATTTAAGGAAATCATGATAAGGGTTGATAAAACGCCTTGGGAGTTAGATCAAAGGTTGAAATGTGTGATCCATGAATCTAATATGTAACTTACAAATGGACGACACCGTGAGTGGTTTATAGCCTTGCTTCTACCCCACCTAAGGATTGCTCTATCACAATAGAAGATAGGAACTCAGACAAAAGCACTGGAGATCACAATGAGGCTACACACGATGCCTATGCAGGATGCAACCTTGGGGGTACAACAAATTCGCTCCTAGTTACAGAGCCTCTGCTTGGAATTGCAGAGCTTGAATAAAGAGAAGGTGACTAAACTAGAGGTGCGCGAGGAAGTCTAGTGTCTAAAGTGTAAGAGTGAGGGGTGCGATAAACATAATTTTCCTGTATTTGTGAACTATATCATACAAGGGGGATCGATTCCTTTGATACTAGAAGCTCCAACAGGACCGAGCATGGGGGCCACACTATGGTGCACTATTTGTCAGGTGGTTATAAAACATGTAACATATAATTTTCATTTGATACAAATGTTCATTGAGACACCACAATAATTGTTTTGCAACTCTACAAATCGGTGGGCCGCAATGAGTGCCACTGTAGTAGCTATGAATAAATGATGGAACGAGTGCCTACCTACTGAATGCAAGTAGAAATGTAGCCTCCAGATCAGGGTGCCAGAGGAGCATGCAGAGGATATCAGGGATGGGGATAAGGCCAAGGAGGAGGAAGACCTAATAGAGGTCGCGGATAGCTTATCTTCTATAACTGTGGGACACCAGGGCACTACACGTGGGGGTGTCAGAATCAGACACACCTATCCTGTTAATATTACAACCAGTTTGACCACACTATAGAGGAATTCTCTGTGTTGATAGACAAGATGTAGGAGAAGAAGGCACAACCTCAACAACCTACGCAGAACGTACAAATGATGAGAGCTGAGCCCTACAAGGAAGATCCAAATGTGAATATCATGCTAAGAAGCAAGATTACAACTGGGGATGATAAGGGAAAATAGCCTAAAGAGGATGGATGGGTCTGAAAGTCCCTAGAGAAGGAAGTTGGGTTCGATCTGGAGCATGCGAAGGAAACATTTATGGAGGCCAAGAAAAGCTTTGCTAAGGTGTCTACCTCAGGAAGTCAAAACAAAGTACCAAAAACTAGCATGCATACAAAGGTTGATCCCTCTGTTCTTACTACATTCTTGGAGACCTGCATGAAGCTATTGCATGATAGTAAAGTTGTGAAGGGTCTATAGGAATTAATAAACAAATGCACTGGCAAAGAAAACACTCTTGATGGACATCAAGTAGTAATAAATAATGGAAAACATAAGCCAATAATAGGGCGTGAGATGAGGCTCACCACGAAGATACAGGATTATGAGATGGACCAGATCATTCTAGATTTGGGGTCTAGCACGAATGTTTTTCCTAAATAGACATGGGAGAGAATGGGGAGACTTGTGTTGCAGTGGTCTTCGATCCAACTTCAAATGGAAAACCAACAGAAGATCATCCCTATGCGATGACTACATGGAGTAACAGTGGATATAGAAGGTGCAAGCGTGTTGGCTTAATTTGAAGTAATAGAGATCGTCGATGACAACAATCCATACCCTACACTTCTTGGGATTGACTGGGCCATTGACATGAATGGAGTCATCAACTTGAAGAAGAGAAAAATTTGGTTCAAGAGGAAATCCCTTTGGGTGGTAGTACCATTGGACCTTGCAGAAGGACTGCACTATACTGAATCGGTCTGTGACTATGAAGAAAGTGACAATGACTTGGACCAGATCTATAAAATAACCACGTGAGATCAATACTAAATTAATCTAACAATTGATGGATAGATCGCATGGGACCAAGAAATTTCCTGTACCTCGGATTCAGATGAAGAATTGGAACATTGGTAGAATAGGTTGCATGAAGTATCTACACTATGCTGCAACATGATGACTAAATCACTGCATTGTGTGCCATCGAAGGTAAGAAATTTACCATATTATGATGGTTTAAATGATGTAGATAATTTTTTGGATGCCTTTGAATGAGAGGTCCCTAAGGATCATCACTTTCAAGAACTGGATTTGATGCTCCGCGCTATGCCTGCAGGATGGTGGGGTACACACAAGGACGACTTCGGTGAGTGGTGAGATTGTAGAAGGATGATGAGGTTGCAATTTGGTCATCCTAAAAATTGATTGACTGAGAAAGATGATGGGAGAAATGATTTGTATGATCATTTAGCGAAGTGGACTAAAGCTATTGGAATAGAGCCACAGTCGGAGTTGGTGAACTTATTCAGCCATACTTTGGATACCATTCCTATGAATTGGTATTTGGAAACGGATCTCCACCTTGGTACCGCGGAGTGGGATATATTAATGGAAGGATTCTTAATGATATTCAATTTTAAATATGGTTTTGAGAGCATTGGCAGAGCTCTACAGGAGATTGAGGCCACAATCTTCAGAATTTTGCAGGATCTATTGGAGTTGGTTCTACTAGATTAGATCACCCAGTTGTGCCACACATTGGAATGCTATAATGTGACCGCTGAAGGGGAGAATGAAGATCCAAGAAATATTAATATTCTAGAAGTCAAATTCCATCATGAGGTCGAAGGTCTGCAGATAGAAAATCCATACATCACCACACCATTGAAAACCAACCAAAATTTGTGATGATTGGGGACTACTGGGATGATGTCACAGTGGATAAAGTTGTTGAGCTACTCCACAAGTACCAGGATATTTTTCCCACCAATTTTTTGGATCTGAAGAGCATCATAGGTGACTTGGGTGTGATGAAGTCACTTTGAAGCTGGACGCGAAGCCTATTAAGTAGAGGCCATATTGCCTGATCCTAAGTATAAAGAGAATGTTCGCTTGGAGCCTCATGGTGGTCTGGGAAGAGAAATATGAGGATGAAATAAGGATTTGTGTTGATCTAAGGAAGCTCAATGACGCCTGTGTCCATGACCCATTCCTGATGCCATTTACAGATGAAGTATTGGACAACATTGGAGGGTAGGAGGCCTATTCGTTCATTGATGGGTTTTCTGGGTACCATCAGATCAAGATTACACTAGAGGAGCCTACTGATTTGGAGGAAGGGTTGCCTGATGCACAACTCTTCACGGCGCGTGTAGCAAATAACCAATTTTCAGATATTATCAATTTTTTGACTAAAGGGATGACACCGGAAAGATATAACATTTAACAAAAGAAGGAACTAGTAGTGCGTGCAATAGATTTCTCAGTGATTCCAAGAAATTTGTATAAAATGGGTGTAGCTGAGATATTGCAACAATATGTGTCATATTTTGAGTAGAGTGGCATTCTCATTGAAGCTCATGGAGGGGTTGTGGGAGTAAATTATGCAGGAAAAGTGACTACGTAGAAGATTTTTCGTGCAGGTTTATGGTGGCCTACATTGCACAAATATTCCAAGGCGTACTGTAGGGCATGCGATGCATGTAAATGAAACAACAAATCACTGTGGAAGGACAAGTTGCCACTAAATCCTCATGTGTCTTTACAGCCACTTGAAAAATGGGCGATTGACATTATTGGGCCAATCTAGCCCCTCGGGAAGAAAACTAGTGCGCACTACATCATCACCATGATAGAGTATTTAACAAGATGGGCAGAGACACAACCGGTTAAGAATTTCATACGAGCTACAATAACAAATTTTTTATTTGAATACATCTTAACTAGCTTTGGTTGCCTGAAGGTGTTGATGAGTGCTTGGGGTACGCACCTCCTAAATGAGACAATCAACACGTTGACTTAGGCGTTCTAGGTCTATCACCAGAAGAGCACATCGTATCATCCTCAGGCTAATGGAACAATTGAGGCCTTTAATAAGATTTTGGAGAACACGCTGACAAATATTTGTAATGCACAGCGGAATGATTGGGATGTGCATGTACCTACAATACTATGAGCATACGGGACTACTTGTAAAAAGCTGACATGACAAACACCTTTTAAATTGGTTTATGGTGTAGAAGCTATGATTCCTATGGAATATATCGTGCCTAGTCTATGCATACCAGCTTTCACAAGGATCATAGATCGTGAAGCCTTGGAAGAATGACTCGCGTAACTGATTGAGCTTGAATATGATTGATTCTTGGCTAGATTCCATCAGAAAGTATAGAAGGAACGTGAAACAGCATGGCACGATTGACACATCAAGGTGTGCACCTTCAAGGTAAATGCTCTAGTATTGTTGTATGACAGTAAGTTCACCAAGTTTCCAGGGAAATTTTAGATGCACTAGCTTGGGCCATATGTTATCAAAGATATTACAAATGGAGGTGCAATTCAGCTTGTTAAGCTGAATGGAGAACTGTTTCCAAGAAGGGTGAATGTGTTGGCATTATGATACAGGTGTTATCCTTGATGGAAACTCACTCAGAGGTATGACACATGTGTTGTTCTTGATGGCAACTCACACAGATGATAGATCGTAGTGCAGCAGGTCAAGAGAGAGGTATACACAGGTTAACCTTGATGAAAGTGTGTATACATGCAGGTTATCAGAATAAAAGGTGTGTATACATACACACAGGTTCACAGAAGGAAAGGCACATACATGTTGGAAAACTAAGTTTTGGTATTTTGGTATTGTCCATGACATTTGGTCTGAAGTGTTGACCCCAGGTATTGGGTCCAAGGTATTGGTTCTACATGGTTTTGGACCATGGTATTGAGAGAGGCCTAAACCTATATAAGGAGAAGATAATTAGGCCAAGAGGAGGAGGAGAGCAAGTGAGGAATATCTTCTGAAGTGTGAGATCTAGTATGCTGGCTATGGGTTTGTGATGCTTTGCTTGATCTGAACCAAGGAGGCACCTATGCGGTTGATAAAGGTTGATGAACTGGGATAATGAAGACTAAAATGCATTATATGGTATGATCATGAATAGATCTAAATACTGACACATGTCTTATCCTTTTTATCTTATCTTCTAGGTATATCTGAGGTTGAAAATTGCAGCGAAGGTATAAGTAATTATTTTCAGATCTATACGCGGGTTATCTCTAGTGAAAGGGCATATACACATTGGTTTGACATAGTCAAGTAGCGTATACATTATGTGATTTGATATTTTAGGTTGTTGTTGGTTCTAGTGGTTGTTGTAGAGTTCTAGGCTTTGGTTTGTATTCTGGTGACTGTGTTTTGGTTACAGAGTTTTAGTGATTTAGTTGTTGGGTGATTTAGAGTTAATGATTATATTGCAGTGGTGATTATTTTGTAGTTATGGATCCAGTCTAAAAATTTATGAAACGTGGTCCCTAGAAGAAAAGAGAAGGTTGTAGCCTTCTGTAGGTCATCACTTACATACTAGTACATCAGCTAGTACAAGAGCTAAGGGGGTTGTAGCTCCCTTCCAGGAGAAGTTGGAGAATGAGAGAAGGTTGTAGCCTTCTGTAGGTAGTAGCCTGCATACTGGTATAATATTTCACTAGTATAGAAATATTGTAAAAGAAGTTTCTTATTAAAAGAATATAGAGACAAATTGCAGCAGGTGGTTTTCACCCACATTGGGTTTCCACCTTATATCATGGTTTTCATGTGTGCTTCTTATGTGTGACGATATGTTCTATTTTACTGCACCTATTTATTGTCTACATGGTTAATAATGTTCTGATTCACTCATTAAAGATCAACTAACTGAATCATAAGTTTATTGGATATACGCTAGTTGCACTAAACACAGTTGCGTATACACACGGGTTTCCTTAACTGAAGTAGTGCATATGAATCTGAGTATGAAAATGAGAAAGTGTTTGATTTGCTAATACTAATTCACCACCCCCCCACCTCTTAGTATTATTTCCAATTGAATGGAGAATATTGAATCCATATACAGGGGATCTTGCACAATGATTATATGGTGGCATGACAATCTTAGTGCTCTAGGTAGTTGTAAGGGAACGCAGGACTATAAACTATAATACTAGGGTTGGAGGATTACATGAGACGTGGGTTGTGCGTAAAGTCCTTAAGTTGCAGTATAAGAAGCTACATGCAGTTAGCTATGCTATGAAGGGATGCACTGTGAAGAGCAACAGAAAAGTGACCATTGTTTATGATTTGATAGCCAGAGGACACTTAATTGGTGTGGGATGGAGGCATTTAAGGCCAAAAACATTGAAGATTTTCCACCAAAATGATCAAGTCACGAAAAATATTCAGGAAAGGCTCACCGCCTTACAGCAGACACATCAGATGATCATGCTGGCCACAGAAGGACCAACTATAGATCAGCTCGTGGAAGAAGCCCAGTAGGCAGCTACACAGAGAACTGTCGAGGTTGTAGTAGTGTAGGTGGAGCTGGGGGGTCTTCATAGCAAGATCACGACACCAGCTGAGTGACTCGAGGGTGAGTCATGATCTTTATGTTGGGGGCCTGTTGGGATGGGGTCCCCTAGGTCAGTTTTGGGGTTAAAAACCTAAGTTTTGATGTAAATTTTGTAACAAGAAATAAAGTCTCCACGATTTGTGGATATGGAGCATGTAGATGGTTAGGAGTCAAATGGGTTTTAGCCAGGGAAAATTTTAGGGGCTAATATTCACAGGTGGGCTAATTTTCTATGCTTTTTCAAAAAAAAGATTCGCCAATTTCAATTTTTTCTAGAAATGATTAGCCCAAATTTTATAGTACAAAATTATTTTACCTTAATAATTGTGAAACTATTATATTGAATAATATAAAATCATTGGAAATCTAAATATTTCTAAAAACATATCACCAAACATTTTACAATGTGCATTTAGAGACTAGTAAGATTCGTTAAGGTTTCTAAACTTTAAGATAAAATTTCATCCTTAAAATTTTCCCTAGTTTTAGCCCCTTGATTATGTAAAAGTTGAGTCAGTTTTGAGATACACCCATGGTCCGCAAACCCGGATTGTATGTAAAAGGCTATAAATAGGTGTACCTTAGAGAGTCTAAGGTAGGAAGATGTTTATGACTGAATGAGGAAGAAAGGGAAAGTAAGAAGTGGGTAGATAGAAGGGAAAAGGGTCCGTAACTGTGTGGAGGCCTAGAGTAGTGTTCATAGCTGAGTGCTCAGACCCCTACAACTGAGTGTGTAGGGAAGTTTTGAGTATGTAATAGCATATTGAAGATCAATAAAGAAGACTGTTGAAGATTCTCTGTGTTTATCTGTTTACTTTTGTTATTTATGTTTGCGATATATGCTGAGATGGAATAATGTCTCTATGAAATATTGATCTATTGATGCGCGACTTTATGGCATGCGTCTTATTAGATGTACGCAATATATATTAATTACTTTCACAAAGATTATAATACATAATACTATGTTTATTAAATTACTAAGTAAATCTGTCCAAGCTTAGATCTATGGGTATTTTATGTTGTGCGTAAGTAGATGATTCATCTGTTAAGGGTCTGCAAAGATCTACCATATACCTTCGCGAAGGTCTAGAGGCCGCTAAAGGAAGTTGCAGTACCTGGGCCCTCAGGCTTATAGATCTATACGAAGGCAGATGTAGGGAAATAAAAGACATCACATTAATCTTTAGATGTGGAAACTTGGTTCGAGCATCCCCCTATACTGCTTCGGGTGAGAGTTCAGCCTGCACTATGTGGGTTGGTGCCGAAAGCGCCAGTAGTGTAGGGTTTTGTTTGGTGCAATTAAATCTGAACTTAGGTCAGGACCCACTAAGCTATGGGATTGGATGTAAAAGGCTATAAATAGGTGTGCCTTAGAGAGTCTAAGGCAGGAAGATGTCTATGTCTGAGAGAGGAAAGAAGGGAAAGTAAGCAGTGGATAGATAGAAGGAGAAAGGCTCTGTAGCTGAGTGCATGGAGGCCTATGTAGAGTCCACAAATGAGGGCGTGGACCCCTGCAGCTGAGTGTGCAGGGAAGTTTTGAGTCTGTAGTACCATATTGAATATCAATAAAGAAGACTATTGAAGAATCTTCGTGTTTATCTATTTACTTATGTTATTTATGTTACGATATATGCTGTAATGGAATAGAATCTTTATGAAATATTGATCTATTGATGTGCGACTCTATGGGATAAGTTGTAATAACTATACGCAATACATGTTAAATAATCTCGCGAATATTATATTACATTATGTTATGGTTATTAAATTCTTAAGTAGATTTGTGCGAGCTCAGATCTAGGGTTATTTTATGGTGTGCGTAAGTGGATGACTCATCTATTAAGGGTCCGCAAAGACCTATCATGTACCTTCGTAAAGGTCTAGGGGCTGCTAAAAGAAGTTGCAGTACCAAGCCCTAGGGTCTTATAGATCTGCACAGAGGCAGATCTAGGGCAACAAAAGACATCACACTGATCTCTGGATGCAGAAACTTTGTTCCAACATACCCCCATACTGCTTCAGGTGAGACATTAGCTTGCACTATGCAGGTTGATGCTGAAAGGGTCAGTATTGTAGGGTCTTGTTTGGTGAATTAACTCAGAACCTAGGGCAGGAACCACTGAGACAACACTTATCAAAGGCTTGATGGAGCTCCTTGAGGAGAGTGAGAAGGGAATGGACGGAAGTAGGTGGCAGGGTATCACACCACCAATTAGCACGACCTTCAAGGGCGAGGAATAAAAGTATGAAAATAATCTCTTCACTATCGATTTCATGAGATTCACAGAAATGAAGAAAATAAAAAATGTGCTTGGTTACAAATGTTCTGTCATCACAGTCAAACTTTAACAAGGACAAGTGATAGAGAAGCTCACCGGGGAGTGATAGTTGACTAAGGGAGAAATGAGAGAAAGACCCCGGGAGCACGATTTGCATATGATCCATTTTGAGAAGAGATTCAAACCAAATGCAATGGGCTTAGCTTGTCATCTAGACCTCCTTCTAGCACTAGAAATGTTGACATGCTGGATTTGCTAACATTCAGGGGATCTGCCTGGTATGAAATCCCAACTAGACCTCACACCATTTAGTGTAGGAGTCCCATCTAATATGATGGCCTAGTTACCATTATCTTAAATATATGCCTTAGCCCTTGTTAGCTAGCACATGAAAGTGGTATACTTAGTCTTCAAACAGTGAGGTATGAGTGCCTAGTGAGTTCTTAGTGTAACTTGTGTCTAAGTTCCTTCACTACAGAGGGGGAGGGAGAAATTGAGTCTCAGGTCAAGAGGGAGTAGTCCCAACTCAATAAGGGACACACATAACAAAACAAGATCTACATATATTTCAAAAGAGTAGTCCACATGGATGCGGAATTCAAAAACACTAAGGTCGACAGATAGTAGATACAACACCCAGCGGAGTAGTCCACATGGATGCAACAATCGTTATAACCAATATACAAGAATGAATATGTCTAGTGTCTCTCAAAGTAGTCCACATGGATGAGACAAAAATAGAAACCATTAAAACACATCTTCAACAATATATGTACTAGAATAACCGAAGTAGTTGAACTATCATAGTATAAGTTAAGAAAACATGCATTACAAGCGTTTAAAGAATAGTCTTACAAAAGAATAGAATGCATGCATGAAAATGTGTTGGTCTATGACAAGCTTCTGAATTAAACAAAAGTTCCAAGACACATTTGTACACCATACATTACTAGCCCCAGTAGTGGAGTTTTGGAGCCACTACTCACTCCTCAAAGAAAATATTAGAGACTCTCAAGGCTATGTGGGAGGAGCCAAGGTGAAAATTCCTTTCCATGTACAAATGAGGGGATATATATAGCCAAGGGTGAAATTGACCCTTGTGACTCTTCGACTTCCCTCATGATTGTTAGACTTACATGACTCTTCGACTTAATTCGTGGGTCTCTTGTATTTTCACATTACAATACATTGATTACAAAAAGTATGGCCCAAAATAGTGATGTGGCCGAGACGACTTATGACACAACTTGACATGACACTGCTGACATGAACATGCTGACTGTGGTGTCCGTGTTGAGCTGCTATGCTATTGGGTGATGAGTATTCTCTTGGTGTATCATATATTCACCTCTGCATGACGAAGTGTGTGGGGTCTTTGATGGTCTTGGTATTCACTTAATAGTTCATGCATGTGTAGGTATCTCCTTCACTTGCTACTTGGTATGCTTTGTGTTTTCGTCCAACCACAAGCAAGTCTTCTAGCATGTGCTCCATCTTCATCCCGCTCATCGTCACACCATGTTCCATTCATGTACCTGCTTCTGCAATCACTCATGATGAGATGACATCAAATCCATAAATATCCTAACCTACCATGACGCATTTTTTTCCGTGGTCGGTCCCTGTGACCAGGAGGGATGACATGGTACTGAGACTACATAGAGCACAGCTTAGGCTAGGATGTGGGACTCTAGGGCAGTGTCAGGAAAATATGCATAGAGGTCATTGCAAGGTTGATTTGAGCAGTCCCAAACAACAATGACATTTACAAAGAGGGTTCATCTAGGAGGAAGAATTGTGCAGTGCAAGCAGTAGGAAGCACTGGTAGTGAAAATTTTGTAGTTTTCCAGAGGAGGTCGGGATCAGCCTATGGGAGTTGCTGGTCAGAATTACATAGTTTTGGGAGATATTTAATGCAGGATATGGCTGCACATTTTCTAGCCTGAGTGGAGTGTTGCGAAGTAGGAGGAATGTGAGTCAAAACTACAGAGTTTTTAGCAGGAGAGTAGAGCAGGCCAGCAGGGGGACTTCCTGGGAAAACTGCGCAATTTCCCGGGATAGTGTAGTGACTAGCAGCAGAGGCATGTCCCTCATGTCTATGCAGTTTCTGTAGGCTAGATAACTACTATGTAGTTTTGGGGATTAGTGTAGCCCTGGGTCACAAATCAAGTTAGATCTTCTAGTTGACCAGAGGGAGGCTTTGTTGATGGTCTTGTAGGAAGCACAAACTAGAATTTATTCTTGGAAAACTTTTGCGTCATTCTGGGAGACAGTCAACTGGCTCATTTCTAGAATTTAATAGTGCAGGCTTCCTGGGAGGACAACCTCAAGCTCCGCATCATTCTAGGCAACAATGGAGGGTCACTGAGGTCCGAGATTGCATAGTGCAGCTTAGTGGAGGTCTGGTTGATGGAACGTTATCCGGTCGATAAAATTTTGAGAAAAATGGTTAAGTGTGTGAGCAAGCGAATTCATGTATATATTACCTTTTGAATACAAAATTAGCATGATTTGACAATGCGGCACCTCAAAACAACAAGAAAATATCTGCTTAGTGCAACTATCTAAAGGTGAAAGTGAAAAGTACAACACTTAAGATGGGTCATTCAATGATCATGATGACACTTGCGCAACAATTTCTACAACTTTGTGTTCGAGTACGATTGGCATTTACATAGTTGGAAAAACTCATGCACACAAAGGCACACCTTCGATGTCACTAGAACAAGGTCACAAGCATGAGAACAAGGTTGCAAGCATGACATATCAATCAACATGCCAAAGATGATAGTTTGTCAAACAAGAAAAAAGGAAGCAAGACATGTAGAGGAAACACATGAAATGACTTTTATGTTTGCACACATGCATGTTACTAAAGAAAGGATGATATGATAATGACAAGTAGTCCTGCAAATGCAAGTAAGAAATGTACTTTGAAAGATGTTCTTTACTTACCATACTTACCCTTAAGATGATCGTGCATTCGACGAAGTTTGCATATGGTCTTGATCTTTTCCCATCACTTAGTCTCTTGGTCCTTCTCCTCAACTCTTTGGGAGTGATCTTAGTTTCTCACCTTTTCCTGTAGTCATTAAAAGATAGATCAACATAGTTTCAGTGGGTAGTGAATTTTTTCGAAATGAGGCCATGGGAGGCCCATCTATGTAGTTTCTGCATGCAAGATAGATAGGATATCTTACAAAACACTATGCATTTTTGAGCCACAAGACATTGTTGCGGGATGGGGTCTTGGGAGTAAACCTTTGCGTAGTTTCTAAGTACAGTGTAGCTTGGGTAGCCAAGAGGTAATAATGCACTTTCTCTGGATATAATGCAGTGCTATGGGATGGGATCCTGGAGGACACATCTACTTAGTTTTAGGTTGCAAGGTAGACTGAGAAGTTGAGGGAAAATGCGTAGTTTCTGATGACAGTAGGTTTTGGCTAGGGTAAGGAAACTGGAGGAAACCGCTGCACAGTTTTGGATGCCAAGAGAGGCTAGGGTTTCTCTACACTGCAAAATTCGAAAAGGAAAGGGAAACATCTTAAGGGTTGCAGAAGCAAAGTGCATAGTTCTAGGAAGTTGTATGAGGTTAGGTTTCTCAGGAAATTGGCTAAGTGTGAGATCAAGGAACAAATGTAAATAGTGATACGACTTGACTATACACATGAACACTTAGTGATACAATGTAGGCCATCCATAATTTATAAAACATACTTCTGTTGATGCAACAACCTTCATGACAAGAGTCCGTGAAGTGAGTGTGAAACATGTCTATGTAATGAAAAAATATCATATGCATAAGATTTCCCTTGAAGAAAAACAACATCCCCTTTGCATGACCGCATAAATATGAGAACATGAAAAAATCTTAATATGAAGGTGGGGAGGTTGAGATCATCAACTTACCAACAAGTGACCAACAAATGATCGATCTCAAGATCCAAGGTAGGCTCCGAAATTTGCATGCGAGCCAAAATTTTGCAGGGTGATTGTAGGCATTAGAATAGGTGGGTACATTCCCTAATCAGAAAATATTCCCAAAATTTTGGCTAGAGTCACCTATTAACAAGAAGGGAATGGGGTGCACCGAAGTGGTGGTTCAATCCCCACTAGAAATTAAAAAGTCCTGCAAAAGCAAGACTATTTTTCTGGTGTATCTTAAGGAATAAAGTCCCAACATGGGATAATCTCTAGAAAAGAAATAAGATGGCTCCAAGATGGTCACCCTTTGCAAAAGAAAGGAGGAATCAGTACAACACCTATTCTTAAAGTGTTCATTTAGTAAAAGTACATGGGATGAAACATTGAGGTTATTGGGAAAGAATCACGTTTGGGATGGAGAAAACATTGGTGAAACTTGGAAAAGATGGTGGGATGAGACCCAAGAGGAAAATATGAGGAATCCTCCTTTAATAATCTCTTGGGGTATTTGATTGGCTTGCAATAGGAGTATTTCAAGGCTTTGGTTCTCGCTCATGTGCCCATTGTTATAGAATGTGCCTCAATTTATGGCCTTATCCCAGTTCCAAATATTGTAAAGAGTATTAGGAAAGTAAGAGAAGAACATACCAAGGGAGACATACTGTGGGCTTATTTTGATGGTGTGTCTGATCCACAAAACATCTAGGGGGAAGGTTTGGTCATTCACATCAACAATAAAAAAAACTTAAAAGCATCAGTGGGCCTTGGCTCAGGATCAAATAATTACGCTGAACTTCAATCCTTAAAACTATTACTTTGTTGGCTTATTCATATGTGGATGGGATCGGTCAAGATTTTTGGAGACTCACAAAATGTTGTAAAATGGTTCAATGGAGAGCAAAGATGTCAAAAATACACGTTGATTCCATTATTAGAGTAATATTTACTTTTAAAACATCATTTTGACTTTATCATTATCTATCATATTTAGAGGGAATGAAACTCATATGCAAGCATCCTACCTATGTTGGCTGTGGAGCCTGATTATCTTCTTTATTCAGAGGTATTGCCACATTATACCCCATTTCATAATGTGGCAGCGACGCTGCCCATTATTTTCATTGCAAGGAGGGTCTAAGGGGGCCTTGTAAAATGTTGTATATCATCCATCCTCTGACGCTCTTGCTTAATCATAATGAAGCCAAGTCTTTTTTCATTCTTTCATGCTCTGCGCCCTCCATGACTGCTGAGCTCTGTGTTCGAACCGCAAATTTCATAGTCAATCTAGGCTATTCAATAGGCATAAATCTGACTGTGGAATTTATGTTTAATTTAGGGTTTTTTTTCCCTAGAAGGCAACCCCTCACTATATATGATAGAATTGTACTACGACTATGTATATGTGTATTCTGAGCAAGAAAGATAGAGGAGATTGTGTGAGAGCGAAGAGGGAATTACAACAGATCTATTGTAGGTTGTATCTCTTCATTTTGTTGGATAATATAGAAGGAAGGACTGGATGTTTCTCCATGGACGTAACCCAAATTGGGTGAACCACGTATATATGTGTCTCTCTTTTTTTATGCATTTTCTGTGTTTATATTTCTACAATATATTGTATGTGTTCCATTTCTCTATAATATATACTTTTTATAGCAATTTAAGGAGGGTGTACAACAAATAATGGGTATCTGGAGCATAACAAAAATTGACAAGGACATGATTCATGTGTCGAATCAACAACCTTTTTTCCCATGATAAAAATGTTGTTACTACTCTAAACAAGATTTAGTTTCTTTTTTGTTTTTATTTTGGATTCTGCCATGTATACACAGGGGTAAGAACTGCTTAAAAACTTTGTTTGAATAATTTTGTATAAATTACTTGTTCTTATTTGGGTTGCTTTCCTTAAAAAAGAGGAGGCCTGGGAAAAGTCATCAGCTCTGTTTTTCCTTATTAGGTTTGAGTAGTACAATTTTTTACTTTCATCCCAGAAGAACTACTCTGTGTTAACCTGTTGGACATACAATACATCGAATTATTAAATGCATCTACAAATGTAACATTTTATAATAGAAAGTTCAAATTTTACCTTGGAAAAATGCCTTCGAAGAAAAACTAATGTTGGAACAAAACATTCAAGAATTGTAGCAATGAATAATCCTAGAAGCGTGAAATATGGATTTGGTTATGGAGGAAGGGCTCACTATACAAAATATCAAACTACAACATCAACAAGAAGAAGTATTATGGCAAAAAAAATATAGGGTACAACGATTAAAGGTAGGATAATGAAACAATAAGTTTTTCCATAACTTAAAGTCTACAACAAATGAACAATAATCGAATTTTATGTAGAAATTCTTGTAGATTCACAACTTCATGCAATGTACTAAGTCACACAACAAGTATCTACTTCTACTTTCAACCAATGGAAGCCAATAGATTGATGAAAACAATATGAACAAGAAGAAGATAAATCAATGGAACATAACACAAGATGTATCTAGGGAAAGACACTACTCAAAACCCCGGTATCTATATTTCATATATCATAAATATGAGTGAAGGTAAAAATCCACAAAAGTATTTTTAACTCTCTCAATTCACAAGATATCTCTTGGCCAACATTTAACTAATTCGATAGCTCTAGAAGCTCCTAATCTCTTGTGTAATTCCTAGGATAAATAGCCTGCATTTAAAGGAAATTCATGCTTCCAAAACTACGCAATTCAAACATAGGATCAATCTTTGATGCATGCATGATATTTACACTCCAGTAAATAATGCATATGATAGTACACTGTCCTTGCAGTCAACTCTCAACTGGGTCTTTCTATGAACTAAAATGCATGAGTTTCTCATGAGGGAATATTTAGTTAACTGGAGTAGCACTAGTGGATGGACCAGTGCACCAACTGACTATTAGTCCTCTATTAGTTCCTCAAATAGTTTGGAACTAATTTAACTGAACTTAACTCTATAACTGAGAGATCTCATTTCCAACTCAATTTAAATTCATATTGGACCCCTCAAACTTAGGGAGAACATATACATGACTACAAAAAGACTTCCAACCCGAAATTCCTAAGCTAATTAAGTTAATTAAACTTAATTAACTATTTACAAGTTGCTATGAGAATAGAGTTTGATTTTAATTCTTAGTTTAATTCAAGTACAAATTAAACTGGAATTTCTTGTTCCCATTTGTCAACACTCCCTCTCAAAAAGAAAGGGATTATCAGCTACCTTGACCTTGTCTACATGCAACTTTAATTTACATCCTGACAATGCCTTTTTCAAAATGTTAGCATCCTGCTTCTCTGTGGGATTGTACTCTAACAACATAATCTGCCTCAATACAAAATCTGTGATATGATGATATTGGATATCAATATGCTTGTACCAATCATGAAAAATGAGATTTTCAGAGTTTGATACAACTCAGATTATTGTAGTAAATCAAATTTGGATCCATCTGCTGACCAAAAAATCAAACCCGGATCTTCCTCATCTAGATCGCCTCACATGTTGTCCAACTCATAGTCATGTACTCTACCTCTACCGAGCTCAATGCAACTGATCTTTGTTTCCTGCTGTACCAAGAAACTACCGCTCACCCAATAATGAATATCCCTCCTGATGTGCTCTGCCCGTCAGATGGAATCCCTGCCCAATCTGCATCAGTGAAGCCTTGAAGCTCCACTCCCTCTGTGTGTTTGTACCATAATCCATACTGAGAAGTTCCCCTAAGGTATCTCAACACATGATTTTCCTCTTTCCAATACAACTTGGTAGGCCTAACCATCGCTTGACTAAGTTGGTTAATTGCATAGCACATATCCGGTCATGTGTTCACCAAATACATGAGTGAACCCACAAGCTTCCTATAAATAGTAGCTTCCATTACTTTCCCTGAAGTAGAATCCTCCTTCCTCCAGTTACCTGTTAGAGGAGTCTCCATGGGTTTGTTGTTCTCCATGCGAAATATCCTGAGTATCTCGGTCACATACATTCCCCGAGACACAAACAAATCCCCATATCCCTACCATATAACCTCCATGCCAATAAAGTAATGCATGAACCCCATGCCCTTCATCTCAAACTGTCTTGCAATGTCCTCCTTGAAAGACTTGATAATTTGATCATCACCTGTCAATATGAGATCATCAACATAAAGTACAATGGTCAACAATTTACCTTCCACGAATATATGGTACAGGTTTGCATCCGCTTCACTCTTCGTGAAGCCCAACCCGGTGAAGTGGGTATTTATCTTGGTGTACCAAGCATGGGGTGCTTACTTCAGCCCATACAATGCTCTCTTCATTTGGAACACATGTGATTCACAATCAAAGGTCTCAAAGCCTTCAAGCTGCTCTCTGTACACCTCTTCCTCAATCATGCCATTAAGGAAGGTTGTCTTCACATCCATCTGATGTATATTCCAACCCATCTATGCTGATAGTGCCAATATGGATATGATTGATGAGTAGCTTGCAACAGGAGCAAATGTCTCATCATAGTCAATCCCCTCTACCTGTGAAAAGCCACGGGCCACAAATCTAATGTTATGCTTCTCCACACTACCATATACAACTTCCTTTATCTTGTAAAGCCAACGGGTTCTCACCACTGACTCGTCCTCTGGTCATGGGACCAAATCCCAAACACTGTTACGAACTATGGAGTCATACTCCTCCACCATGGCATCAACCCAAACTAGATGTTTCACTGCTTCCTTAAAGGAATATGCCTCTATCACAACACATTCGCCCATAAGAGACATGTATCCAATGAAACTCTTAGGTGACCTCCTTTTCCTGTGTAGGTGATCCCACATTCTCCCATGTATCATCCAACAATATGTCAGCCTCTCTAGTGCTCTTTCTTCCCTCTTTGGAAGACTCCACCTAAGTGGATGTCTCCACTCCTGGATCCTCTACATGTGGCTGCTCCACATCAATATGAGGCTCGTCAACCTAAGGAGCTAAAAGATCACCATCTCCATGTAGCTTAAGCTCTCTCTCAAGGGAATCTTGCATGGAGTTCTCCTCATTGAATATGACATACCTGCAAATCACTGTCATCCTGCTAGTCAGAAATTACACCCGATAGTTGTGACGTGTATTAGTGTACCCCACAAATATACCCAACTCTATTGTAGGCTCAAGCTTCTTCCATGTCTCAGTGTACCCCACAAAATCTTTAAGTTACCAACATCTGGATTCTTACCGGAATAAGCCTCCTTTGGTGTCTTCATCTTCTTCTATGATTCTAAACATAAACTATTGTGTCGCATGTGTCAACACACAAGTGTAGTGGTAGGCTCTGATCATGCAGCATTGCCCTCACTGGCCCTACTATTCTTCTGTTCTCCCTCTCAGCCACCCCATTCTTTTGAGGGTTATGGGGTACCATCAACTCTCGTTTAATCCCTTCCATTGCACAAAAGTTCTTAAACTCATTTGAGACACACTCATCATTGCTATCACTTTGTAAATATTTAAAATTCTTGCCCAACTCTTTTTCCATCAATTCTTTAAACTCATAAAACTTTGAGAAGGTTTGATCCCCTTTATGCATGAAAAAATCCAACATTTACGAGAATAATCATCAACAAATATAACATAATAACTGTGTTTTTCCGTGGATGCTCTTGAGAATGGCCCACACACATCTGAATGGAATCGCTCTAGAATAGCCTCTACTCGACTATCTTTGCCGTGAAAGGAAGACTTGGTGTATTTTCCCAAAGCACGCCCCTTGCATGTATCAACTTTCTCAAGGATACCTTTGGGAAGACCGATAGAGATCTGTTGCAATATCTTCAAAGCCCCATGATGCAAGTGGCCCAATCGCTTATGCCACAACTCACCAACATATTGGCTCTACACACTTTCTACTTTTGTGCTCAAAGAAACACACTTCTATACCTCTAGCTTATAGAGATTCTTCACCCGAATGCGTATCTTCTTTACTTGACTCATGGCTATGTGTCGAAGGAGCACCTTCCTTTTGAGAATATCACATCATAGCCTCTATCCTCAAGCATGGTAATAGATACCAAGTTATTCTTTAGCCCAAGAACATACATAACATTCTTAAAGGAGAGTGGAGCACCATGCTCCCTCTGAAAAGTAATCGTGCCCAATCTGTTGGCATTATGACACAGGCTTGGCACTATGGCACAGGTATTGTCCTTGATGGCAACTCACTCGGAAAATCACTTAGATGATAGTTCAAGCTCATAGGCTCTCATAATAAAGGAAAAGGAGGTATACAAATTTTTCCATTAACCATGCTGTGTATACACGCGGATTCATAGACCAAAAGGTGCGTATGCGTATACACACACTTTCATGCATAGAAAAGCACATATAGTTTGGAAAACTTGGTTTTTGGTCCTTGGTATTTGGACCTATGGTTTTAGACCATGGTATCTTGTTTGAAGTGTTGAACCTAGGTATTTGGACCCAGGTATTGGTTCTAAGTGGTTTTGGACCATGGTATTGAGTAAGGCCTAAGACTATAAAAGGGGAAGGATATCATTAGGCGAGGACACTCAAGTATT
>APFE031062085.1:186150-217762 GCA_000404065.3 Pinus taeda | reverse complement strand
ATATATAAAGTCAATCCAAAATTTTTCAAGCCCTTGCAACTGAAACCAAATAATGTCATATACTAATCAAATGACTAAGTCAAGGAAAATAACATATTAATATGCATCCTACAAACACAAGATTAGCCAAGACATTCACATTCTCTTATAATAAGTCAAACATTATGTAAAAGTTCCTTTCTTATATAACATTTTATCATCTATTCCATGTTTGTAGGACTTTCATACACTTGGTTCGCTCTTAGTCTCATGCATAAGGATTTACATTTTGAAACCTATAGGCTCAACCACACCCCTACGCCTTCTTCCATGCATTTGAGAGGCTTATAAATACATCCTTAAGCCTTTCTCCCAATTATTAAGGCTTGGAATAGGAGAAATATTCTCTGCTTAGATCAAAAATTGCCAAAAACTTTTCAACAACATCATATGGTTTTTCATGTGCATAACCCTTTCAACAGTCAATTGTCTTCTATTAATTTATGAAAATAATAATGTGTTGAGATATCATAGATATTTTCTCCCTCTGAATGGGAAGCCACTTCAATCATCATCATTCAAGACATCAGCCTGTCTATCATAATATTTCCAATCATCAATAAAACTGTTAGATCATGAAGTCAAACTATATCAGGCTTTCAAACATATATGCATCATATTCATAACATATCAACATCAACTACTTCATCATCACATATGAACATGACATCAAACATTCATCAAGGGTTAGTGTCAAATAATTAGAACGAATTATAGGATTATACTTCAAGGATCATAATCATAACATCAATTCCTTATCACATTAATCAACCATAAAGTCAGGGTATCCAAATTTACCACATTTTCAAATTTACTAAGCTTATCAAAACCTAACCAAGGTCAACAAGAATGTCCTAAGTATCAATCTTATTGTTATACTTTTATCATCAAGGATTTCATTCTTATCACAAGCATTAACAATAGTATCAAGTCACCATATATAAAAAGCAACGTATCTAGCTTGCTTCATAAAATCAAGAAATCCATCATGCCTAAAAATGTAAGATACTTGAAAAATATCAAGTGCACCAATATGTCACATGTACTAGATATCAAACTTTTTATATATTTATGCATGATTCATTGATGAAGGTGATATTCTCATTGTACCTTACGACTCAATTTTCCTTCTAATTTTGTAGCTAAATCATAACATTGAAACAATAAACTATACATGCCTCATATTATTTAGATACCTTTGTAACATGTAGCCCTTATTTGTTATTAGAATATGTAGCACTTTCATATTGTAACTTTTGGATGCTACTCTAAAAGCTTTCAAAAAATTTCTTCAGATAATTCTTCTCTTCCTACACTAGATTTCTTTTCCTGCACCTTAGATGATCCTCAAAAGGATTTTCTCATCACATCTCATCTTAGAGGTTAGAAGTATTCACACACTCAAATATGCAAGAAGAAATAATCAAAACAATAAGTTAAAATAACAATAAAGAAATAACATAATTATAAAAGGGTACATATCTTTAACGAGAGGCGATCAACTCTGTTACACAACATTTTGTCACTATCCTTGTACTTCCCGTTCCTCAATCATGGAGGACCTCTATAGTGAACTCTACATGCTTTCCCATCATGAAGAGCATGCCTTTACAACCCTATTCATGAGCAAAATATTCCCCTCTTGCATCACTTCCTAAGAATCTTCCCTCAATCCTAGTTTTCAAGACTAGTGCCAGTGATCAATTCCTTCCTCATGATGATTTGTAGATTTTGAAAATAGACCTAGTGCCATACAGCTCAAGTGAGCCCTTCATCACTCACATCGATCCTCTTTTGGTAACTTTTAAAAAATGGAGTCAAAGCTTCCAGCTCTAGAAGCTTCATGAATGGAAGTCTGGTAAATGGTTGGGCTGGATACAGTTGAGGAAGTCTATTTGGGCTCTTTTCCCATATAAAGATAGAACAAACCAAAGAGATAAGCCCTCTCCCATCATATGAGGAATCATTTCCCCTCCATCAAAGCTATATAAACTACTCCTTTTCCAAGCTGAACTGGTCTTTTTGGAACTTGAATAACCAACAAGATATCTATAGATTTTTCCCTTATAGTTTATGTGTGTAAAGGGAGAATAGTGTGTTTGGTTTGGTTTGGAACTAAAGGGAAGAAGCCTTAAACTTCCATTGTTGAGGCTAACCATGAGATGGTAGAAGTGGTGTTGGAACCTAGACACATCAAAGGAGACCTGCAATGTCAAGATTTTGGTTGTATCTCTTTCTGAGATTTATATCAATACAACTAGTGATTTATTTCCTACATTGAATGTCATATTACATTTGATGGCTTAAGATTCCTTGAATTTTTAAGTAAATTGAATGCGATTGTATGCTATTACGTTTTTTGTTGTCTCTTGTGTATTTGTTTCAGGTATTTGAAGGATAAGAACTCAAAGGAAGCTGGAGAAAAGGAGAGAGGTCATCATCAAATGGATTAGAGTTCTAAGAGGTAGGCCCTCTATTTGATTCTAGTTTAAGGAAGTTTTCATTAGGCTATTTTGTTTGTAGCTAGACCCACTCTAGTGATAGAGGAATCACCTCTATCCACAGAGGAGATTTACCTACTCCACAAATTGGTGACTCTGCTGGGGAGCCATCCCTCTCTTTTGATTGTTTTTCATTTCGTGGCTTGTGTGAACTTTTGTTATATCACCTTTACCTTTTGGTTTTCTATGATTTTCCTAGTTTACTACTTTGGTTATGAAATTTAGAGTGATAGGTTTGGTTTTGAGATTTGAAAATTTTTATTTTTTTCCATGAAATCCTTGATCAACACATTTTATTTTTTGATAGTCACGCAGACTAGTGTGAATTGCTCTAAAAAATCACGTCGTACCCCCTTGTGGCGATTGTTGTCAGTTAGGCAATCATGCTAATTCCTGTGAGTGAAGATCAGGGTTTCTCCTAAATCATAACCAGTGTGTCCTACCCTCATAATTGCTACCTCTTAGCCTGTTTTTCTTTTTTTTCCCTAGCTAGACAACTTCATTAGCTTGTTTGGTGTGCTTGTTTAGTTTGACTTTTCCTTACCTGAATTTTTGAGTCTTTGGATGCTTGTGGCCCTAGGGCATCTAGGTCATTGTCCATTTAGTTGTTTGTGTTCTCAGCAAGTCAAGTGGTTGGTTAATTGCTCCATGCATTTTTTGTTCTAGTTCTTTTTATTGCTTTGGTTTCAATTGAACAAGTTTGAAAAGTTTTGTTTTGCTCTTCTCTTAGTTGAATGTCCCTTTTCGAGCATATATTACAATTTATTGTCCTGTTTCTATTGAGTCTTTGCATTATTGGTTTGGAAAGAGTTCTCTTTTTTGTCTTTTGCATGTGATTGATGTTGATTGTTTGAAAAAATTTCATTTAAGTGTTTATGTGAAAGATTCATTTTATCATTCCATTGAAAAGTACGTCATTCTAGTTTGTTGAATCGATATGTTGCATTAAGTAGCATCATTGAAAGCTAGAATTGCATCATCATTTTGCATTTGAAAGAAAATGAACTTCTTTTACCATTGAAAGGAATAGATAAAGTGAATTTGATAAGAAGATAGGAAGTGGAAAGATATTTTCGTTATTTTGTTTTCAAAAAGCAAAGTAGTGAAGAGCCATCTTGCTTGCAGTTGCTTTGTTGTTGCATTGATTCTTTTTGTTACTCTCATTAGTGTAAAAATTCATTGAATTGAAAAGGTTTTGTCTCATTTAGCTGCATATAGGAGTTTTTTGAGTCGTATTGATAGGGCATGAAAATTGAGACATAATTTCAAAATAAACTTTAAAATGTGTTCAATTAACCGAAGGCGCATTTGAAACCTAACGCTCACATTTTAGAGGCATAGGCTAGAGACGTGTTCCAGCGTCTTTAAACCTAGCAACTGTCATTCACTTCGGCACTAGACATAGCTAGTATTAACTTGTGCTCCTCGTATCGTTGCATATAGAAAGGGAGACCCCACTAGGTTTGTAATCCTTTATCCACAGGAAACCGAGTCATTCACCTTGTAAACGTGATACACCAAACACAACATTCGACGATATTGCCTGCTCGTACTTCTCGATTCGTCAGGAGGTATTCTACAGTTCATGGCTACCTGGTAATGCTTTTTCCTAGATTATCCTAAGTAGTTGTTTTGATCTCTTTTACTCTCTAAATTTAAAAGATCATTGAGCACTTGTCCTTTTGAGCTCATTCAAATTGAAAGTGATAGAGTCATCTTTGCCTTTTTCTTGACTCTTAAAACATGAAAAGGTAGTAGTCTATTTCAATGTCTTAAAAAAATTGTTGCCCATGATCACATCACATTCCTGATAGTATTATTATGGACCACATCATGAGTATACCTTTAATATATTTTGAAGAAGACCTAAATTTAATATCTTTTCTCTTGTTGATTAAAACAAAGTCATCGTGGCAGAACCATCAAGTTTTCCTAGTTCCTCTTCCACTCCTCCATCTGAAAGATCATCTGAGGAGCCTCTTCCCGAACTCTCACAGTCACTTGAGGATCAAGGTGTTGAGCTTAGAATTGTTCTAAGTATTCAAACTTTTTCATCTCATCCCCCTCCATCAGATATTGGGTCACCTTATGAATTCGATCTAGAATCTCCAGATAATCCTATCTAGACTCCCAAGAGTCCATTGACCCCTGAAGGTTAGCAAGGACTAGTTGTTTTCCCTCCAAATCCTTTATTCGATCCTGTTGTGATATCACCATATCATCTGTATAGTCTGTACGATCAACTGAGTATTCCTTTGGAATTATCCCCTCGAACATATTTGGTTCTTCATCATCATTTGTTTCCACCCATGGAATCAGAAAGCTATATTCTAGTCTCCTCTCCGGGTCACTCCGAAGTTTTTGCTACACACACTCCTCACGTTGTTGATGAAGAGTGATACCAATTCCCTCATGAAGGTTTCCCTTACATGGGAAGAATTTTGACCAACATTCACCCTGAGCATAGTGGGCCTTCATTGTCGCATGGTTATACCTCTCTAGCTCAGTTGGTGTCAGGCACTCCTAGTGCTTCATCATTGTATAACAACCCTATTTGGTCATCTGGCGCTATGCCTACCTCAAGTCCGTTCATTTAGAAGCCAACCTCTCAACCAATTGTGCATTCTGTAGTCACTTTAGTTCTGGTGCAACCCACCATTCCGAATCCACTCATTTCATCATTTCTAGTTACTCTTCTAGTTTAACTGGGATTTTCAAGTCAAGTATCTATAAGTTCTTCGACCCCTCTAGTAAGTGGAAATGTTGTCCCACCACCTGGGGGTGTTGTAGCGGCTACAATCACCCACAAAAATTTTTCATTAGCCTATTTTGGAGTGTCCCTACCAACCTTACACAACACTTTGTCTTGCTTCATCAAGTACTGATGCTTCAATGTTTTCCTGGCACAAAGGCAACCTATCGATCACAGTTGATCCATTCCCCTCATAGGATGCTTATCCAGACTTGGTCCAGCTATAGGTTGAGCAGCCTCTGCTTGAAAAGTGTGCATTTCTAGAGGGAAACTGGCCTCCCTTCTAGGAATTACACAATCCTCTCTGATAGCCTGCTGGGCTCCAGGATTACGCATTCCTACCAGCCAACCCTTCTAGCAGGATTTGCGCAAATTTTCCCAGAAGTAGGTTGTTCAGCCCATGATTTGTACAAATCTAGGCAGAAGTCAACTACTCGGCCTAGAAATTATGCAAACCTCCCAGGCAGTCAGCCCATCTCCCATCTAGGAAGCACATTTTTCCCAAGCAGTTGAGCACTTGTATGCATGGATAGTTCGGTTGACTAGTTCCACCCAGGACTGGGGAAACTTGACTTGCATCCATGCATGAATTGATCTTACTACAATAGAAATATACAACATGTAAAAGGTATCCCATGATTTAGGGAGCTATTTTTAGCAGTTGGGGGTTACATGCAAAGTTATTTTAGAAGTTTCCCTCCAAGTGTCACTTTTTCCTAGATTTGTGGCATGCGTGTCATGAGACCAAACTTAATTATTTGACACATCAGAGCTCATTCATTCACATTGATCATAGAGATCTGACATCCCACAGCACATCCAAGACTTTTCAACACATCTGACTCAACTATTCACAGGTAAGTAGCCTCAACTTGTCTTTTTCAGCATTTCTGTCACTTTTTGTCCATTCACTTATGCAAGTGTTGTTTGCTTGATTTATTTGAATGTCTGCTGGGATTTACATATATTCTAGCTTTTCCTAGCTCTATTTCATTTTTTGTTGCTATCGTACTCCTGTCACATGCATGAAATTCTTTTGCCAAATAAACGAACTACCTCACCCACATGCATGTTGATCTGTCTGCTAATTATTTCATTCATGTTCTGCATGCACTTTTAATCGCTTCCATTATCAATTAGTGTCACCATACGTCTCATTGTATTACTTGTTTTTAGTTTCCCGTCGGTGAGTCAAGCCAACCTAGGCCTGGGCTCTGCCTTCACTAAGGCTGCATTGCACAATCTGGGGAAGGAAGGCTCAACTTCCTCTCTAGATTTGCATATTCTTGACCAACACTAACCTCCAGGAGCATTTTGCACATTTCTGGAGGATAGTGGCTCCTTGGCCCAACAATTTGCATAAATTTGTCCTTGGGCCAGTAGTCCTTCCCAACTGGAATTGTGCATTGTGCAATCCCGACAGCCAACTATTTGACTGGATTACACATTTCGCAGATCCAACAACTAGTCCAGCCTCCCAGATAGCCCAAACTACCTTTTGCACAATTCTGGCAGCTAGTCACCAAGCCTCCTAGCGAAATTTTCACAATCTCGCTCATCAATTCCCCATGTATGTGTTGTGTCCTTCCCCGGGTTTGCTTTTTTTTCACTGACATATTTCTTTCAATGCATGCTACTTGTTTCCAGATCTTTCAAGTGTTCATCTGTCTCAATGGCTTCAAAGAGGACAAGATCTCTGGACACTGATGGTATTGTAGTTGGAGCAGCAATTAAGGAGGTGTCCTCTAATCTGCTGATCTACGAAGATACAAAGTTGTATTTAAACAAGGACATCAGAATGAAGTGGCAAGAGGTGAATGAAACATTCGCAGGTACTTTTTGGGAAGACCTTGAAAACCATCAAATGTATTGAACATTCATAAGTCTGTCTTGTACCAGATTGCATGCAAATACCCCACGTTCCCATGCATGGACATGATTCACTCGATTGTTTCTCACACTGACCCCAAGACAATGAACTTGAGTAGTGTTAATGGGATGAAGCTTGAAATATTCTGGGCACGAGCTCATGATGAGATGTATCAAATGACTGAGCCCATGACTATCGTGACTCCTCCATTCACCTTGACCAACAACAGAGCTCACTCTAGAGACATTTTGAAGGATTGGGTAAAGGAGTCAGCTCGCTTCAGGATGACACCCACCAGATCTACAAGACAAAGATATTGAGGAATGCATACCAATACTTGGTCATATTTGCTTGTTGATTGAGTGGCCAAGAAAGCACTGAAACATTCCCTCAGAGTTGGGTGATCATGCTAGACCAAATGGCTAGAGAAGGAAGACCAGGAAACTGGTCTGGTATACTGGCTCACTAGCTAAAGAAACAAGTTATGAAGGCTTGATAGTCACCCAAGGGTATGCATGCAGAGAATTATATGCTTGCTTACATTCTAGATGTAGTCTATTCTCGACATGAGTTCCTAGGCTTAAAGTGGGAATGGTCACCGACGGAGACTATTGTGAACAAGTATTTCAAGTTGTTGTCCGAATGCAACTTCAAAGGAGTGATCTTATGGTTGTCCGACCATTTTTTCACACGAATATACATGTTGATATTTGAACAGGATCCACCCTACATGTCAGAGAAAGCGATGAAGGCATTGCTAGGCATTGCAGATTGGTATGCCTCACCGTCCGACATGTTCATCCAAGTGTTCAATGCGGAGAAGTCTCTGCATGTTTTACCAAAGTTTACCTTGGATGCACTTGTAATACAGGAAGTAGTGTACCACATCTCGGTAGGATTGACAGCTAGACTGCAGCGGAAGTAGAATACACCTTGGACCGCTCTTCCATTGCGGATTAGGTTATATGAGATCTGAAGTATCAAGCAAGTGGATGTCGAAGAAAAACATATGAGGAAGTATCCTTTCAACCTCCGAAGCTTCAACCTGTATGACCCACATTTCATTCTAAAGGATCACTATGCGAGAGTTCAGTTCAACTGGATCCATGGGGCATGTCATTGGGCCAAGAAGGACTCATGGAGGTACTGCTACAATTCCTCTAGACCCAATGAATAGGTCGCCTTCACCATAGAGTGGTTAGCAAAGCAGCATGAAGAAACATTACAGAGAGCACCAATAGTAGCAACAGTAGCAGAGGCAGCAGAGCTAAGCATACCTATGCGTGAAAAAGGGGAGAGGAAGATTGTCGACCACATGGAGGAAGGGAAAACCTGCAAGTTTCGAGCTGATCCACTTGTAGAATAAGCAACTATGGATATTCAAGCAAAGAGGCAGCAATGTGACAAGAGAATCACGTGAAGGGAGAGGGATAAGAAGAGAATGGAAGAAGCAAAGAAGGAGTTGCATGAGCTTAGGGAGAAACTTCAAAAAGAACAAGAGTTGTGCCAATAGGAGTAGGAAGCGCAACAACAATAGATTCAGGAGGGGGCACATCACATGTTGATAGACGAAGTAGTTCCTATACAAGTAGTTTATTCATCTGAACAGCTGGCATCAGGCGAACAGGGTGAACCATCGTAGGGGCAAGACTTTTCTCATGAGATAGAATATGCACTTGAATAGTTGGATGTAGACATGGAGCAACAAGAGTTGGAACATGATACAAACCTCATGCCTTGCCACAAAGATGTTGACTAACTTGATTCATTGCATCCCAATGGTGAGCAAGTCTCAAATGACCAAGGAGGCACTAAGATGCTTAATGGTAAACAAGAAGCAGAGATGCACAACATATCCTTTGACGAATCTCATCACAGAGTTGTGTAGTCTCAGAGAGTATCGACTCCAAAGGACCGAACATCCCCAGCGTAATTTGAAGAGAAATTGATCGTGACTGATGTGCATAAGCATCCAGCTGCTTTGGCCGATGCAACTAGAGTGTATGTCGAAGCCACTAGTTCAAGTGTTCATTTTCTCATAGCTGAGAATGAGTGAATGGTGAAGGAACTACAGGTTTCCAAGTAGGGAGGAGACTTGGTGAAAATTTCCACCAAAGTTGAACTGAAGAAGGCAATACTAGATGAAGTATTGTCCTTGGACATAGTTATGTGAGCATTGTAATCCAAGTTTGGTACCATGCATCAAGTAGTCATTCATTTCCATGGATGGCAGCAGCGATGTGCGAGAAGAGAATGCATCTTGAAGAATATAGATAATGTTGTTGATAACATGGAAGCATGGATGATGAAGTATAAGGGAGCCCCACTTCACTTGCCAAAGATGATGAAGGCCAATGCGCTTGAGTTGCAAGCATGTATTCGGAGTCAGATCTGGAACTATGAAGACCTACCACAACTCATCACTAGAATATAGGCTTCCCATGCACAAGTATTCGAAAGAATGGAGGTTATAATGCACACTCATGTGATCCCATCACCTGGGACTCTCACCCAGGTGAAGACCAAGAAGTAGGTCTGGGAGGAGCTTGACTCATACTTCGACGAGTTGATACAAACCACCACCAGCCCAGACTTGCCTACCAGTGCAGACATCATGTGCAAGTATATTGCTAGTACGACCATACTAAAGATAATGATGTGCATGCTCACAGACGAGTTGGAAAAAGGATCACGAGAAATGTACCCAAATGCTATGGAAGCAAGGTTCAGTTTTCCGATGGATGTGATAGTAAAACACACAGAAAATCTCAAGGACTACCAATCTTGGCTTCAATATGTCACTGTTGATCAGCATGAAGATGTCGAGCAGTTGGACTTCTATGTTTGTCTAAGTCTGAATGATGTCTAGTTTGGCTTCTCCAAGCCATTGTTCACATGGGTACATGTGCATTGTAATGTTGATTCATGTCAAGTGTAAGTCAAGTGTTAAGAGTGGATGCAATAGTCATAGAGTAGGTGAAGAGTCATGAGGGTAGTTGAATGGTCACACAGTGGAATGTTAAGGGTCACCCCACCCTTTGCTATAAGTAGTCCCTCATAACTCATTGTATAGGCTTTTGGTCATCCAAGCTTCTACTAAGACTATCTTGAAGAAGGCTTGGATAGTATTGTAATGCACCTTGGCATCTCCATTGCATGGAGCTAGTACATCTCTTTGGAGGAGTAGGAAGATGTGGCTATAATGTTCCACTATTGGGGCTAGCATGTTTACATGGATGTATTATATGATTGTGACTTACACTTCTTTATATAATAAGAGCCAACACATTTTCATGCATATGCTGTTACTGTAGTTGGATTGCTCTAGTTGCTTTAATGATATATGTTGTTTAACTTACGTACTTGTGTATGAACTGGTTCACATGAAATTATATGAATCTTGTTGTTAATGTGTTGCATATGTAGTTAATGTTGTCACCGTCTGTGTGGACTGCTCTGCCAGACATCAGACAGACCTTTCACTTGAACCTTGCCATAACAACCGTCGCACTCATCTCAGAATAATCCATGAGTGTTGTACATATTATCTTACCTTGTATGATGTGAGTTCTACATTTGAGTGGACTGCTCCGCCAGAATATGTGCATGTCCTTTATATTGTGTGTTTCTAGCTGAGTTGGGAATGATCCCTTTCAACATGGAACTCATCTTCACCTCCTTCCCCCGTTGAAGTGTTGGAACCTCTCATACACATTCCTTGACTCACTGCATCAGTCACGCCCTTGCTACTGACAGTGTTATTGTACTTTCCTTTGTGCGACATCATGGTCAAGGCATTATCTTACGACCCACTGCTCGGACTCCTACACCGAATGGTCTGAGGTCTAATTGGGACTTCTTATCGGGGAGATCCCCTTGACATGTTTGCAGGTCTAGTACAGTCAACAGGGGGAAAAATCCAAATATTTCCATGATGTCTGATGCAACCAATGTGAGTGGCTCACAAACTCACATGGTTGGGATGAACCAACTGTCTTTGGTGCTATTCCAAACCCTCTTGGTTTGGCTGGATTGAGTAATGTCCAGTACCAGTAGTTGAACCTTGTTGGTCTATTTGGGTCAAGTATCGTCCAGTACTAGCAACCATATGTGGTCAGGGTCTATTCCAACCTCCTTATGTTCCATATGGTTCACAAGTGATGGTAAATCCACTTGATGCCCCTCAATGTAGACCTTATGTTGAGCCTGGCCCATCCACCGTGCCTGGTGGATATGGCCAGGTCCAATTCGGGAACTTTCAAGGTATTCCTCCAAGACCTATCCAAATACCGTTGTTGTAGAAAGGGAAACCATTGCAATAGCAAGGGAAACCTTTGCAGCTACAAGGGCCATCTTTGTAGCAGTAAGGGAAGACACTACGGAAACAAGGACAACTGCAACAATTGCAGGGGAAACCCTTGCAACAGTTGCAACAAACTTTGTAGCTACAGACACAATATGTTCACCAAGCTTCCCAACCTATGCCTTCACAAGGTCAACCTCTACAGCCGTAGGGACAACCTTTACAATAGCAAGGCTAGCCCTTGCAACAACAAGGTCAACCTGGGAAGTAGAAACTCGTGTACTCATATCAACAGGGCCAACTTTTGCAAGGCCAAGGTCAAGTCCTGCATCAGCAGGCTCAAAATCCTTATGTCTAGGGTAAATAGTTCCAGAATCCTTATGTCCAAGGGTAGCAGGTGCAAAATCCTTATGTCCAAGGGAAGCATGTTCAAAACCCTTATGTCCAAGTGCAACCGGTGTAAAATCCATATGTCTAAGGTCAACAGGCTCAACTAGGATCAAGCCATCACTTGTGCCCAATATTTAGACCTTCTCTACTCACAATATAGCACATTATATGATATGTTACCCGATGCTCCAAGACCATCATCCAATCTAACAACATCGAAGTCTCTGGCTATCCCACCTGTTGATGGAGTAATTGGTTATGTGTCTCAGACCCCCACAAAATCTTCTTCCAAGAAGAAGGCAATCTCAAACACTGGTTCCAATGATCCCTCTCGAAAGTCACCTGGTCCTAGTAAAACCTCTAAGATTCATGTTGTCTAGTCTATTACAGCGGACAAATCCTCTAAAGGTAAAAGGAAAGGCATAGGCAAGTCCAAAGCCAATGCCCCACAACAAGACCCTCCTAAGTCATATTTTGGTGATGCTTCTTAAAGGAAGCTCAAGTATCCATACCTCATCTGTGAGGAGGATCACTACACTAAATATTTTCCCCAACAGTCTAAAGTTAGTCATTTGCTCAAAGGGACCCCCATTGTCCTGAAAGAGCCCTTTCTGTCTCAACAAACCGAAATGGTATACCAGCCTTAGCCTTCTGCTTCCTCAGGTTCACAAGTGTTATGAGGAGTATGCCTAAAAATGTGGCTACCAAATTGAAAGATTATCAAACACCTACCCCGATAGTAGGGAAAGAGAAAGAAGGCACCCCTTCCTCCTTTATCCTATCTTCCTCTAGTCCTTTGCATATAGATCAACCTAATCCTAATCTCGCTATTCAACCACCCTCTTGAGGTCTTCTACGAAAGTCCTCATACAATATGAATGCTCAAGCCACTCAACATTATAACATTGTTGAGGATTTGGCTCAAGTGCTATCAACTATGTCTGCTCTTGAGGTCCTTCAAAGCTGTCCTTCTTGCAACAAGAATTTCTATCGGTTATTGGAGATATTGATCCATTTGAATCCAATCTCATTTGTTTTGATCTTGAAAACCACGTTCTACGCTTACCTCATCATATTTCCTTTCTCATCTAGATGATAATTAATGAGAATATAATTCACAAGACCATCATTAATTAAGGTGCTTCCACCCACATCATGTCTGCCTCTTGTTGGAAGGAAATTGGTTCTCCTACTTTGAACCAATCACCTAACACTTTGGAAGCCTTCAATGGGCATGATTCTTGACCATTCAGTGTCCTTCCTAATCTTGCCATTACCTTGGAAGGCAAGACAGTACATGTCGAAGTAGAAATAGTGGATGCAAATCTTAATTATAATCTTCTAATAAAATGAAGTTGGACCCATGCTATGCATGCTTTGGCCTCCTCTATTCTGCATGCTCCATTTTCCCCATTAAGGGAAAATTGTCATAGTCGACCAGTTGTCTTTCTTCATTCTTCTTCCTCGGATGGCAATTTTCCGTACGTGAAGCATATCGATGCTCCTTATGAGAGTGTGGGGTTTGTACCTTTTAAAGATCCTAACTTGATGGATATTTTTCCTCTCCTACCTCCACATGTTACCTTAGTCAACATGATATCAGTTAAGTTTGAACCTTGGGTCATTTCCTCTCTTGATCTTGTTGATATATGGGGTGATGTCATGCCATTAAGCCTTGCTAAGATCAATTATGTGGAGATTGTTTCAGCTTCAGCTTTGGTACCTATTGATCATACTCTTTCAAGTGCCTCTCTTGACATGTATTCTCAATCCCTGAGGCTTGGTTCTTTGGATTCTCCTGATCACTTATCCAAGACTTTTCTCTCTCACGAGAGTATCATGGAAATAATGTATCTTGGGGAAGCACCATGGAATGATACTCATCATCATTCCTCGTTCTTACCTGGCCCGATGGTCATGTCTACCTGTCTTGAGAAGTTCTCTTCTCGTTTCCTGACCCAACCACTTCAGACGCCTATCATGACCCATGAAGTTTGGTCAGAAGGGAACATGGATAATATTACCCCATCACTACCTATCAACATCTCGATTTACCCTAATATTGTCAAGATCTTTCAACTGGGGGCACCTTTTTCTCATCACGAGTTCAGGTTTGCCTCATCTCTTCAAGTTTCTACCATTGGCCCATTATCGCAATGGGGTTTTCATCTTACGACTCGTAACCCTCACTTGCCCAGGGGGCATGGGGGCAAAACCTTTTATGATTTTTACTCTATTATTTGGCCGAGTCAATTCTCACACATCATGTCAACAGTAAAACACTGGTTTTCCTCACTGTTGATTGATTACCTGAGTCCAGCAATGGAATTCGTAAAAAAGTACTATGCTTGAGTCATCTTGCATGGCTACTTTTTTACATCAGTGTGTTATTCATTTTTGTTCAAGTTTGGTTTGTTGTGTTTTTCAATCAGCTTTCCTTCTTATTATGTCTTCACTTACTTTGTAGATGTTTATGACTCCTTACATCGATTTCACTGATGGTGCTTGTTGTAGTTCCCAGATTCTATCTTCCGTGACATGGGCTATCTACGCTCCTAATGGTGAGTTGATTGATCTTCAAGGTATTTTTTTGGGTCAAACAATTAATAACATTGCTCAGTATAGTGCAGTTATTGAACTCTTGTCCGAAGCGATCACTCTTGACATTCAGGAAATGGTTGTTAACCTTGATTCACAGCTTGTTGTTCTTAAGCTCAATGGACAATATTCCGTCAGAAACCCTCACATATTGGGAATGTATTTGCGTATTCGTCTATTTGAAAGAAATTTTGATTACATCACATATCATGATATTCCTAGGCATATGAATACATTGACATATGCATTAGCTAATTATTTGTTAGAAAAACATTTACGCAACATGTGAAACAACAAAACATTGTATTGTAGTAAACAAGAAATATAGCATATATCTATATATATATATATTATATAATATATATATATATATATATATATATATAATATATATATATATATATATATATATATATATATATATATATATATATATATATATATATATATATATATATATAGATATATTGGTAATGTTTGAGTGTCATACATCAAAATCTCAAAACTGTAAATACTAAAACTATGGACTACTCCACATGGTGCTCATGATATCACATCACTGCTCGTACTAAGAAAGTCAATAGTCAACGGATCTGGTTTGACACCCCCACAGTGTGTCACTAATACTGGTGTGGGATGTCACCCACCAGGGCATACTCTGGGACATCTCTAGTCAATCCCTCTAGGTTCGGCATGATCTCCTCCTCGTTAACGACTCCTTCCTGATAAGGAGCAATCTCAAACTGCCTAGCAACACATCTAGCAATCGGGGACATCCTAGTTGGTCGCTGTAGTCCTACATCTACAATTACAAAATCAAAATGTCATGAATACATATATTTAAAAAACAACAAAAAATCAAAAACTTAAATTGTTTTTCTTACCTCCATCATCAAAATCTTCTCCCTCTGGGAGTGGCATCTTAGGATCACTACGGAAGTCAGTACCACTATATGGCTAACCTTCTACCATGATCAGCTGACACCTTAGCCATGAAAAGAAGGTGGGCTTCTATGACATATGTTGGCCCTCGAAGGTTTTGGCCATCAATTCACTCCATCGGACCATTCGTGGGTCTTGTGGCAATGGATGGTTTACCTCTGCCAGCTGATAGTGAAATAGTGGGATTCGCTCCAGAAAGAAGGTCACCAACACAAAACCATATCCGAATTGTTTTAGGTTCCCCACCTTGGCTTTTGATAACTGGAACTTCATGTTTACCTTCATGGCTTCCACCCAATTGAAGATAGTGGGCGCCATATAGTCTATAGCATACTGGGATTCAGACTTGTTAGACTAGTGCAATGCCTGAGTCCCAACAACTTTGTTTATGGTCAAGAGCAATGTTTTCAACACAAGGTCATCAATAATCATGATATCAACCTTGCCACTTTTTTATTTTAGCACTTCTGGGCAATGTTCTGCCAGCAGTATGTTCACACTTTCCTCAATGGGCGTGGACCCATACAGATTGGCTGGTTGCCCTCTTCCGGAAAATTTGGTAATGAAGTATATATCTGAAATCTCTAGTTCCAGCTCGTGGTCCTGGATCACAAAGACTTCCTATCCAACATCCCAAAGACTAATCAAGTACTTCAATAGCTCAGGTTGAGCATGAAGGCCCGGTGTAAGGAAGAATTTGAGCAACCCATAGTTCCTCAGATAATCCAAATAGTTTTGTTCTACCAATGCTTGTGCATCAATTGCCCCATGCTCATGTTCTTTCCAATAAACAATCTTTCCATTATAATTTTCCTGCAAACACCATGAAATCAAGTCAGCATGAATCCTTGGCTGAGAAACTGTGGATTTAAAGCAAGGAAATCATGGAAAAAATAAAAATTTTCTCCTCTCTACGTCGATGCGACTGTTTTAAAAATAGTAGCACTGATGGCACAAGTGACTGTGTTAAACAACCCTTAATCGACATGATCCTAAGCGTGGATCTTGTGTCAACTAAGGGCGATTTTTTTTTTGGTAGAATCTCCTCAAAAAGTCCAAAAAATGACTAAAACAGTAAAAACATATATGAAAATGAAGCTAAGGGTCTCATATCTTACTTGCAACTGACGGTTCTTTGATCGGCCTCTTCAAGCTACTACAATTTTCTCCTGAAAATCTAGGGCACAAATGGGTAAAAAGAGCTCCACAGAAGGTAAAAAGGTAAATGGTAAAAAATAAATTACTTTTCCCCTTTTTATTCACTTTTTTCATGACATTTTAGAGTTTTGTAAGCATTTTTCACTTATTTTTACCTTAGAAATCAGATAATGCATTCTCTTCTTGTGCAGCGATAGGTGATGGATTGTTGATGATGGTGTTGAGTCATGTTTAAGGTCTTTTCTCGACTCGTAAAAAATCAAATGAAAAAGATTGCCGAGTATTTTTCCCTTTTTGACTTGTTAAAGAGAATAAAAATGAGGGGTCTACTTTCAAGTCTTTTTCAACCCTTAAAACATGAAAATATTGTCATGCTCTTATTGTTTTGAACTCGTTAAAGGATGTGAAACATCATTTACCCAATATACGTTTACCCCTTTTTCAGGTTGGGATAAACTATTTACGAAAAAGGTACTCCTTGACTGACATGGTCAAGCGGTTCTCTTAAGTGTTATTTTCTACCTTTTCAGGCTCGGGAGACACAAATGTACAAAAAGGGACCTTTTGGAGTTTTCTTTTCTGTGTCTTTTTCAAACTCTCTAAAGATGAAAAAGATACCGAGTTACACCTTTTTTAGACTCGTTAAACTTAAACGACATTGGATTCATCACCATCACGGACATGAGCTTCTCCTTCCTAGGGCTCATTAATCTTACTAGGTCAGATTCATCCAAAGGATGGACTTACAGTGCAAGCACATGCTATCCCCTTCAAGCTTGTGATAAAAAATAATTGGGGTACCTACCAGAAATGGTGGGGGAAAATTGGAAATTCCATTAGTTGTGTTGGCAGTTCACTCTTGAACATGACAATTTCTGCTTCGTGTCAGGTTGGGATATCCACACTTCATCGTTGACTTTCCTGGGTTGGGTCGTTCATTTTTTCCTTTCCATTTGATTTCTGCCACATCATCATGACCTTTGATCCTATGGATCCAAAAGCTGCCAAACTCCGGAGTCATTTTGCCAATATTTTCAAGAGTTATCCTTCTACAGTTACACTCATTCTTGACTCTCTGTATCATCTGAAATCATTACATACCTTTGTCTCACGTCAATGATGTGGGATACATCATGGCCCTCCTTCGACAAGGTCACTTCTTGTCGACCTTAGCTCATTATCCGAGAAGTTGATCGAGAGATTCCTTTCTAGTATCTTAGGGATTGCATGCCCTAATGGCAATTTCTTCGCACTCGACGATAAGTTCACATCATTGGCTTTCGATCAGATGTTTTCATGGTGTTCAACTTCAGTTCCTTATTCGCATTTCATGGATTGTGCTATTGGTACCTTGAGTGCCATCGGTCATCATTGGTGGTTTCTCTCACACTTGTTAGCGGTTCACATCATTGACCAGTAATCAAGCGATTTTCTAGCATGTTCAACTTCAACACATCTATTCACATGTTAGAATTTGTACTTTGACCAGGCCATATTGGAGCACAATACCCTAGGCTCAGATTACTAAAGTTCAGGTTGCAAGGCGATGTGACATGATCATGTTGATATACATGTCTCTTTCAGATACATGGATGCGACCATACCACGAGTTATTATATGTGATCCTTCTCATTATTGGATGGTTGTGTGCATACCTTAGGTTCGATATGATCCTCTTTACTGGATGGCTGGCCCATACCTTAGATCCATTTACATGATCTTTCTCTAGACAACTGCGTCCATACTAGTGGACCTCGAAATTAGACATAAATTAAGGCCCATCCCTCTATTTTAAAACATAAAATAAGGCCTATGACCATCTTCACCACATTAAACCTCTCATTTTGCATTAGATAATTTATTTTTGACTTTAATATATTCATTAGGAAGGTTTATGAATAATTGAATATTTGTGCCTAATATTATTTATTTTTTATGGAATATTATGAGAATATTGGGCTGATTATGAAGAGTTTGAGGAGGAGATAATTTAGGGACTTGTTCCCTATTACTGGAGGATCAATAATAAATAATAAGTCAACAAGATATTATGGAATTATGGCACAAATTGTGGAACTCCAACGATTGAGAAAATCTAGGAATGTGTTTCACTAATCAAGGGAGCAGATCCACTAATCAAGGGATTTTGGTGGGGAAAGCTTCCTCCATTCATGGGGAATGATTCTTAATCGTTTTGTATAAGTACCAAGTCAAATTTTCCTCTAGGGAATGATTGCGAAAATCTAGGAATGTGTTCCCTGCCATTTAATGCAAATTCCTGGTATTGGGGACTAGATCCACTAATCAAGGGATTTTGGTGTGGAAAGCTTCCTCCATTCACGGGGAATGATTCCTAATCATTTTTTATAAGTAAAAAGTTTAATTTTCCTCTAGGGAGATTTTTCATTAGTGTTATTGTGGAGAGAGCTTGTATTTTTGCAACTCCATTGTATTTTCTTAATGGCAGAAGTGTCCTTAGACACATAATTTTATTAATCAGAAAAAGTAATTACATAATTGATTTTGCAAGAGTTTACACCTGAACAACCAAACACTCTTACAATGAGCTATTTATAAGCTCCATGTCCTAACTACCTCTAATTATGGATCACTTATTAAATAACAAGTGTCCATTTACAATAAATGCTATTCAAACCAACTAGCCAACAAATCTCCTAAAATAGAGCCTAAGATACGACACATTTGGAGAGTCATATCTTGCTACAACAATATACTAATTCTAAATGTCTCCATTAAATACTTAAACATTCTAGAATAATAATTATTAATTTAATTTCTTAAATTAATAATTATTTTATTTCAATTTTATAACCTATGATAATAATTTATTTTTGGATCATCTAGCATTCCCCCCTATGATCCAAAGATAAATTACAACAGATACCAAGTTCATCCTTGAACTTAGTAAATTTTATTCTGCCAAGAGGTTTCATGAAAATGCCAGAGATTTGATCTTCGGAAGGACAATAAACTGGCTTGAGGACATCTTTGGCAATGAGAGATCTGATATGATGATACTTGGAGTCCACATGCTTTGTCTTTGAATGAAAAACTGGGTTCTTCGTAAGTTTGATGGTTGACTAGCTGTCAATGAATAATGATGTAGCTTCTGCCTAAGAAAAGCCCAAGTCCTGCAAAATTCGGCGCAACCAAACAAGTTCACATGTTGCTTCCCATGCTAAAATGTACTCTGCTTCTGCAGAAGAAGTGGCCACTGTAGCTTGTTTCTTACAACTCCAAGATACTGTTGCTGACCCCATGTTCATTAAATAACCCGATGTGGATGCTCGATCATCAATACTTCCAGCAAATTCGGCATCGGAACATCCACCAAGTACAAAATTTTTAGTCTTTGTGTAAAGAAGACCAAAATCTTTTGTTCCTTGGATATATTGAAGAACTCGTTTCATTGCATTCCAATGGTTGTCTCGTGGTTCCTACATAAAGCGTGAAAGAATACTGACTGCATAAGATAGATCAGGATGAGTACTTGTCAAATAAATCTAGCTGCCAATCAACTATTTGTAAGTTGTACTATCCACCTTTCCCCCTTTTCAAATTTTGAAAGTTTTAAGTTTTGCTCCATGGGGGTGAGAACGGGCTTGCAATCTTGCATACCAAATCGTTGAACAACCTCTGCTGCATACTTACTCTGAGAAATGAAAATATGATGTGGACGTTGGAAGACTTCAACTCCAAGATAGTAGTGAAGTAATCCCAAATCTATCATCTTAAAACTTGCATGTAACTCCTTTTTCACCTATGCAATATGATCATCATGGTTGCCAGTAATGATCAAATCATCTACATACATAACAAGAATGACTAGATATTTTCCCTGTTGTCACACATACAAAGTATCATCAGATTCACTTTGTTGAAAACCAAATTTCTTAAGGTATTCATCCATGTTTGCATACCAAGCTCGAGGAGCTTGTTTTAATCCATATAAAGCCTTGATCAATTTGCAGACTTTATGTTCTTGTCCTTCAATTTCAAAACCTAGTGGTTGGGTCATATACACTTCCTCCTGTAAATCCCCGTTAAGAAAAGCACTTTTCACATCCATTTGATGAACTTTCCATCCTTTCTGAGTGGCCAATGCAAGTGTTAATCGGATGGTGTTCCATTTAGCCGTAGGAGCAAATGTTTCCTCATAATCAATGCCTTCCTGTTGCGCAAAACCTTTTGCGACAAGTCGTGCTTTATACTTTTCAAGTTCTCCCTTTTGATTATACTTAATTCTGGAAACCCATTTGCATCCTATGGGTTTAGCATTTGATGGACAATCAAAAAATTTCCAAGTGTTGTTATCAATTACTGCTTGATATTCTTCAACCATAGCCTGTTGCCATTCTTTATGTTTTACTGCTTCTTTCTATGTGGAAGGTTCAATAAAATCATTTGCTAACAAGGCAAAATTGCCTTCACTTCTATGTCACCTTCTAGTGCCTATTTTATTCTGTTCATCAGGCTTTACATCTTTCAAAAGTTGAACTGCCCATTTCGGAAGTTGGTGCTCACTTGTTTGCGCTTATGTAAAGTCTCCATCATTGTAAAGACGATTAATATACACTGATGTTCGTTGTTCATGTGAAGAATGTGGAGAATCACTATCAGAAGAACTGTTGCTGCTTGGAGATGCGAATGAACGGCTAGAAGACCCAGATGATGTTGTTGATGTAGATGGATTGGATGATTCATATTCAGAGGAAGGAAAATCAAGTTCATACCAATTTGGTGAAGTTGGTTGACTTTGCATTTTTCCATTTCTTTTACTTCCCTTGGTTTCTAACTTGTTAAGAAGATTTTTGATTTCTTCAGCACTTATACTCTCAGTTTCATCAAAAATGACATCCCTACTCACAATGAATTTTCCATTGGTCAAAAAACGATACCCTTTCTTCTCATCAAAATAGCCAATCATTGTGCATTTTAAACTTCTTGAGTCAAGCTTAGTTTGTTTTTATTTTAGAACTAAGACAGAACATACTGATCCAAAAAATCTAAGATGTTTAACTCGAGGTTTGAAACCAAACCAAGCCTCATAAGGTGTGATTCCGTCTAAAGAAGCAGTTGGAGATCTGTTTCTTAAGTAGATAGTTGTATGTATTGCTTCTGCCCAATATGTTCGACTTAACCTCTTGAAAGTTAACATGGATCTCACCATTCCTAACAAGGTGTGATTCATTCTTTCGACTACTCCATTTTACTGTGGAGTGTAAACATTAGTAAGATGTCGTCTTATGCCATTTTCACTGCAATAAGTTTTGAATTCATTTGAAGTGAATTCTCCCCCATTATCCATCCTGAGAGTACCTATATTTTCTTTGACTTCATTTTCAACAAGTTGGCGAAAAAATTTTAAAATTCTCAAATGCTTCTGACTTATTCTTCAAAAAGTAAACCCAAGTCATTCTACTGAAATCATTAATGAATAGTAAGAAATATTTGCAACCACCAAATGAAGTTTGTACTGGCCCACAAATATCACTGTGAACTAGTTGTAGCCGCCTATTTGCACGCCATGAAATTGTTGGAAAACTTTCTTGACTTTGTTTGCCATAAATGCAAGCTTCACATTTTTCATTTTCCATTTTGAAAGTGGGAAGTCCTTTAACCATTCCATGTTTCTGTAATTGAGAAAGACTCTCAAAATTTAAATGTCCATATCTTACATGCCATAGTCTTATAGGTGAAATACCTATAGTCACTGCCCCTGCAAAATCAGAATGCCTTAGAATAATTGTCCCTTTCATCCGTAACAGTTTTCCATCTTCATATCCTGTCATGACAATTTTCAAACTTTGTTTAACTGAATTAATCTTGACTAAACCATCTTCCATAATCACCTGATGTCCTACTTGTCGAATCGTGACTAAAGAGAGCAAATTTTCCTTAAATGTTGGTACAAACCATACATTGGGAACCATTTTTTCTCCAATGCCAGGGAGAAAAACTTTAACTTCTCCTTTTCCATAAGGAGCATGTTTTGCATCATCAGCAAGAAAAATGGAATTAAGTTGGTAATATTGAAAATTCCAGAAAAAATCACGTCGACAAGTCATGTGCTGAGTTGCACCGGAATCCAAGATCCAGGCATCTTCATAATCACTTCTAAGATGGGATGAAAGTTGTGATACTGGTGAGGAAGTAAAAACATATTCTAAGTTATCTTCATCTTGATCATTTGTAAATTGTGTTGAATGCTGCTTAAACTTGGGAATTTTATTAGGTGAAGTTCGACAATCTTCAACATAATGGCCAACTTTGTTACATATTCGACACACAATTTGACTTAAGTCTCTTCCTCTTCCTAAAGATTGTCCTCTGCCTCTGCTTTGACTTCTATGTTGAGATTGTCCTCTACCTTGATTATTATTTCCTTGTCCTTGAAAATTGCCTCTTCCTTGGTTGTTTTCTCTACCATGAAAATTACTCCTTCTTGCATTGTTGCCTTTGTTAAATTTGTTTCCTCTGCTTTGGCTTCAACCTCGACTTTGTACATTATGTGCTTCTTGATTCTGATTCCCTCTGGCTCTGCCTCAAGAACTGTCTGTTGATGATTTACTAGTGCTGGCCTCTGTCAGAAAAACATCTTCACCTACTTTCTTCTTCTTCCCAAAATTTTTATCATGTTGGGTCAACATTTCACAGAGCTCATCAAACTTTAGTTTCTCTAATTTCCCAGTTAATTGTAGAGTCTCCAAAAAATGTGTGTAGGAAGAAGGAAGTCCAGCAATTACAATTGTGACCATAAAGCTATCATCAATTGTTGGAAAACCAACATTAATGATTCCTGCCTAATATTCTTAAGTCTTGAGATATATTTAAGTACATCACCTCCTTCAGTCAATTTTTGTTGTAACAATTTTAATTGTAGATCAAGTTTCTTTGATTCAGGTTGAGTATCAAAGAGGTATTTAAAAGTTTTCAAAGCAAACCATGCATCTGTAGCATTTTCTATATGGAAATACATTTCATCATTCATAGAAGATTTAATAAGAGCTAAGGATTTGGCATTCTTAACTTCCCATTTTGCTAGAGTAGCTACATCTATGGGTTTATTCAGCTTAATATCTCCATCACATATACTCTACCATAATTAATTGTAAATGAGAGTGCTTTCGATGACACGATGCCATGTTTTATAAGATTTTGTGCCTTCAAGTTTGTGAGAATCAGAAAACAAATTAATCAACTTAGACATTGTAGTGTTAAGACTTCACACCACGAATCAAGCTCCAAAAAAATCAAGATGCGCAACACAATAGCAACACACGACACAAAAAATGAACTATCAGGGCTTGGCCTTGACCCTCGAATAGTCATCAAAACAGGAGAAAATTGATTGAGCTTTGCACTTGGCTCTAGTCAATTTCTCAAATTTTTACAAGACAACTTTCAAAATTTGACTTTTACAATGGTGCTTTTTCACAATCTGGTAAAAAAAAATAAATTACCCCCCCCCAAAGTAAAATTACTTTGAGTCACATTGTCACTCCATAAACAAATTTACAAAACAAAAAACCCATTATTACTCCGAAAAAAACAATACCCTTATTACTCCAATTAGAAAATTTTACAAAAAAAATTCTACCTATTTCTCCAAATTTCTCCTAATCTGCCATAAAGAACTTCGTTGTCCCTCCAAATATGATTTCATTTACAAATCACAATTAAAAAAACAATTATAATGTGAACAATTTGCTTCAACGATATATTGCAAAAACCTAGTTTCAGCGCATTCAATTGCAGATTGCGACGTTGGTTTCAGCGCTGGCATTGCTGAATCTATATTTCAGAAAACACTGTTCCAAAATGCTAGAATGAATGCCACTGTCAAACACTGATTTTAAAGCTCCTTTCAAATGATATCAAACACATTTAACGTTGGTTTTGCAGAATCGATGCCAGAATCCACTTCATAAAATTTCTGTCAAACACATTTAATGTTGGTTTTTATATTTTAAAATGTTGTTTGGAATGTAAAATGTTTGAATTGGTGTTTGAATGTTGGTTCAAATGCCAGACCACAAAACACTGAATCGATGCCAGACCACTTATAAACATGTATAAATCGATGCCAGAATGCTCAACGCAGGGGATTTGAGCATAAATTGATGCCGGAATGCTCAATGCAGGGGATTTGAGCATAAATCGATGCTAGAATGCTCAACGCGGGGGATTTGAGCATAAATCGATGCTAGAATGCTAGAATGAACTTGGAGATTTGGAAATAGCGGCCAAATATTATGATATAGAAAGATTAGAAACTGATTGGAATGGCAGAATCGATGTAAACCACTCTCATGAAAATGCAGAATCTATTTGTAGAATCGATTTGAATGTTTTGAAAGGACTTTAAAAAAAATTAAAATATACATCCCTGGCCCTTTTTTTGTTTTTATTCACTCAAACAATTTGAAAAAGTCACACAGATTTGCATTTGTTGCTTTAAAAAATGATTTTAGAATTTGCAGATCTAAAATAAATAAAAAAAGGTTTGCAAATTTCATACCAATCTTTTGCTAATCACTTTAATGGAGTTGAGTTTTCCATGATCTGATAGAGCTGGAATCTCCTCCTCACAGTGTTACCGTGGCTCTAATACCACAATAATGGCAGAAGTGTCCTGAGACACGTAATTTTATTAATCAGAAAAAATAATTACATAATTGGTTTTGCAAGAGTTTACACCCGAACAACCAAACACTCTTGCAATGAGCTATTTATAAGCTCCATGTCCTAACTACCTGTAATTGTGGATCACTTATTAAATAACAAGTGTCCATTTACAATAAATGCTATTCAAACCAACTAGCTAACAAATCTCCTAAAATAGAGCCTAAGATATGACACATTTAGAGAGTCATATCTTGTTACAACAATATACTAATTCTAAATGTATCTATTAAATAACTAAATATTCTAGAATAATAATTATTAATGTAATTTCTTAAATTAATAATTATTTTATTTCAATTTTATAACCTATGATAATAATTTATTTTGGATCATCTAATATTTCTTACAGGGATGTAATAGTATTGATAAAAATAATGAAGCTTGGTGTCATGTTCAGCTTCTAGATCTTTTTCTCCTCCATAGGTCTCTAATTTTTCTTGATCTTGGCCATCCCAGGAACCTTAGAGGCCTCTTGTATAAATTTCTTTCCTTCTTTTCATTGCTTATTCACATGCATCTCTAGTTCTTATTTCTTTCTATTTCTGCATTTAGTATTAAAGATTTCTTGTTTTAGGATTGAGTAAATGGTTGATGTAAGTTCTTTTGCAGGATCACAATCATTATTTAATCCTTCGAAAAGCTTTTGAAGTTCATAGTAATCATTGCGCTGCTTGGATTAGTCTTCTTATTCTCAAATCTAGACTGTTGGATCTCCTTTTTAGCAAAGAACAATAAATTTATGCTATTTTTTAGAGCAGGCTAATGAGATTCAATCAAATCGATTCCACTTGAATTATATCAAAAAGGTAGTCTAGTTCATAATAAAAATTACCCCATTTCATTTGCACTTGATTTGGTTAGGCATTTTTTAGATTTACTAGCTCACGAGTTCTCAAATTTCTAGATTTTCAGCTAGTAATATTTTTTATTTTTTTTGCATGGGTTAGCATAGGTATTTTTGAGTGATTCCAATTGGAATAGGGACCTAAGACATCCTAGTTAATAACAAAATTTTTCACATCCAATTTGGATTTGATTTTCTTAGTCATTAAACCCTCGCCAATTTCATCACTTCACAAGGAAACTTCTCTAAGCTTGTTGAGCAAATCCATCCATCTCCCAACTTTGGTTTTGAGTTCTGAGTGATCCTATGAATTTTTCCACTCCAATCCACCCATCACATACCTTTTCTAGGCCTACCATCACCTCCAACACTTCACATTTTTCTCTCAGTTGTATCATGTAGGTTCACTATAATTCCTAGAGGATCATCCTGTAGGTTTCTAATACATCCTATAGGTTTTCCTGAAATGGACCGTTTTGAGGTGGAACTGAGAGAAAACCTCTATGAAGTGACCAAAAGCCTCCCAAGGTTCTCCCACACCATCCAACCATCTCCTAACCCCTCCATCCAACCTCCAACATCCTTAATTCACCCGCCACATCACCAAAAGAAATTAGTTGGCATACTTGATTTTGCATGAAAAGACAAAAAGACAAAAACATATTTATTTCAGTCGCTTCACTTGCACATTTGTGATGTTTGATGCTTCTTACTTCCATGCTTAGATAGTAGAATTTGGTTCATGATAATTTAGCATTATTGCAAAGCATAGTTTCTTGGCAGTTAATTAGGAAATGGTGTGATTTAGCATTGAATTTTCGTCTCTTTCCTTATACTTTATTTCTTGCAATAGGTTAAGGTTCCATCTCAAACATTTCATTTTTTGCAATTAGTTTAGGATTTGACTCTATTACATGCACTCCATTACATCATGACAACAAAGGAAGGACACATTGTATGAGGCACATATAGTTCCGACACCTCTTAAGTTTGTACAAATCCCGAGTTGATAATTAAATTCGGTAGCCTTGGGAGTTGCAAAATTCTTGTTGCAATACCGAAGCTCATCACTTTTTGGAACCGTTGCTAGGGAGGTTTCAAAGTATGCATTTTTTTTCTTCCCTAGTTGATTAATTTCTTTTTAATTTTTGAAAAAACAAAAAAATATTTTCATTAGGCATATTTAATTTCAAAAGTAGAAAATTGCACTGCATTATAGTTTTCATTCAATCATAAAAACAAAAATGAAATTCTCCAACACCAACCCACCCCCCAATTGATCATGTGGTGCAGTAAGAGCCACATCACCATTTGATTTTGCAAGTAGAAGAAGAAGATGACAAAGAACGTAGAAGAAATGGATGGAGATGATGACAATTAGGAAGATCTTGTCAGATTTCCCATTCAAGATATTGATGGTAGTGTGAACATGAAGAACATCCCTCCATCTTTTCTTCCAAAATTTCGTGGTCTAAGGTCAGAGGATCTGGAAACCTTTCTCTTTGAATTGGATATTGTTTGTAGATCTTATGGTTACTTATTAAAAACTCAAAAAATGAGATTGTTTCCGACAACATTGAAGGATAGAGCTCTTAGATGGTTCATGAGTTTAGGGACTAATTCAATAAGATCATGGAATGATATGAAAAAGATATTTCTAGACAAATATAAAGATCATGATCTTAACAAAGAAATATTTAGAATGAATCAGAGAAAAGATGAGAGCCTTGAGGATCTAATAGAGAGGTTCATGTACAATGTTAAGAGGGGAAAACTACATCATTTAGGATCCGACACACTAAAAACATTCTTATTTAGAACAATTAGGGATGAGTGGATTGATCTCCTTAATCTCATGAGTAGAGGTGATGTATATCAATTATCATTTGAGGAAATTTGTGAAACATGCAAACACATATCAAGAGGAAAATAAAGGGTAGGTAAATCAACATCAAGATCGGTAAGTCAAGCTAAACTTGGAAATTTGTTTGATGATTTTAAAACAAAAATTATTAGAAATCTAACAAAACAAGTAGAAATGTTAATAATGCAAGATAAAGGAAAAGAAAATGTTAATATTTGTGTTGCAGAATCACATGATGATAAACATTGTCCATCATTACCAAGGTTGAAGAAAGTTCACCAAGAGGACAATGGGGAAGTCAATTGCCAATGCAACAATGTTATGTATCTCCAAGAGAACCATGACAGCCTATTCAACTGGATATGATGCAAGAGCCTAACTCACAATTTCAAGGTTATCCATATCCACTTCAAAGTAATTGGAACACACATTTTCCTTGGCAACATTGGCCATCTCAACCCCAAAACCAATCTTGGCAACAAGATTGGCAAGGAACTTATGGGAGCCATCCATAATATCCTCAATATCCTCCATACCCAACTCCATGTTATCTCTATAATTCACCTCCATAACAACCACAATCCCATCCACATCCATCTCAAATATACACTCCCACTCAACTACCTGTACCACCATTTCCAAACCCACACATTGAAGTACGTCAGCCCACTTACAATGTTGAGGTACAACACTTCCAAACATCTCCTCTTCAAATCAATGGTATTCACCATACCTAAGGAAGAGTAGTGAAAAAAAGAGATTATCTTGATATCATTGAAGGACCAAATCTAGAAGAAGAAGATTCAAATGAGAAGACCACAAAATCATGGGATGCACTTGGTGAAGAGAATACATCAAAATTAGAGATTGAGAGAGCTCCCTCATGGTTATCATCAACTCCTCCATGTATTCAAGAGAACAATCAACAAAAAGAGGAATATTTGAAGGTCATGGTAGAAGAAGACACGAAAAATGATCTAGATCAACAAAAGGACCAAAGACATCACAACTATATTGAAATATAGTTCCAGATAATCACTAAGTTGCAGCATCACTCTCTTCCTCAACTATGCTTGATCCTTTCAAAGTCAAATCGTTTGGTCTCTGAAATCTAGCTACATGTCAAAGCATACATTTCAAGCCTCCACATCATTTTGTTTGTTATATTGATGTGCACGTGGCTCCATTGGAAGTATTCTTATACTTGAAATTGATTTTGTTTTTCAAGTAGAGTAGGGTAAAAAAAAAAAAAAAAAGAGAAAAAAATAAGAAAATCTAAGCTAAAAACATCCTTGGAGGTGCATCAGATTGGCTCCTTGATTGAAAACCTCCATGAGGTGGTCAATGGGTTGAAAAAAGAAAAAAAAGAGAAAAAAAAGATCCTAGGTGAAAACCTCCTTTGAGGTGCCTAGGCAGACCTACTAGTTGAAAACTTCATTGTGGTGGCTAATAGGCTTAGAAGAAAAAAAAGAGGAAATAAATGAATCCTTGCTCCATGCATGCATGTACTCTCCAACATCTGCAAGCAACAAGAACAAGTTGGTACCAAAAGGAAAATTGGTCAAGCCTAGTCAAAAGAAGTCAAATTTTGACTTTCTCCTACTTCGCTTAAATGCTCCAAGCAGGCCAAGGCCATGCCAATCGATCACCCTCGTCTATTTTCACCATCCACCCATCATTCTCATGCTTCTACCACTCATTTTTGTTGTTATCCTAAAAAACTACAGGATGCTCTATTTTACTACAGGATACAAAAATACATAGAGGAGAAATTTGTTTTTGCCATAACTTGAAAACCATGCATCCATTCACCAAGCTATTTTAGGGGGAGATGTGTATGGATGATGGTAACATTCTTAATAAATTTTAGAAAATTATAGTGCATGGTTTCCAAGAAATTTGCCTCCATCACCTTCAGCCATTTTTGCATTTTCTGAATATCTGTGCATCCATTTAACAAGTTGTTTCATGGGGAGATGCATATGGAGGATGGTAACATGCCCAAGCAATTTCAACAAATTCCAGTGAACAGTTTCCAAAAAATCGACCTCCTTCACCTTCATCCATTTTTAGTTTTTCTCGAGATCCGTGTATCCATTGACCAAAGTTTTTTCTATGGGGAAGTGAATAATGATGATGGCAACATGCTCAAAACATTTCAGCTCAATCTAGTCTACTGTTTGAGAGAAATGGACAAAACAAGGCGTTGTCTTGTAAACCTACAAGATACAGAACAACACCTATAGGATTGGTAGTGAGCAGTTTTAAAGGAGATCCAGAGGTCAAGGAAGCTCCTCCAAAGCTTAGCAGAAACATCAGGATCATCAGCGTCACCATCCAACACCTGCACATCAACATCAACTCAGCAGCAGCATGCATGTCTCTCCAACAACCATCAGGTTGGTATAGGTATGCAATATTCTTGACCTCTTCTCTTGAGCATATTATAGTTAGGAATTTGTTGTGAATGCATGAGAGATGAGGTCTTATAAGCTAAGGATGGGTCAGTAGTCTCAGCCACCTTCAACTATTTGATTGCAGCTCACTCCTTCACTTATGCAATGTTGAAAAGTCAAACTATGAAGAGTGACGATTTCAAGGAATTAGGACAACAGTTAAAAGAAGAAATTTTTACAAAGGTCAAGGTCACCACAACACTCCAAGCCATCCATCCACTTGATATTCACTATCTATTCATCATTCATCCATCCCATTTAATTCTTGACAAAAAAAAAAGAAAAGAAAAGAGAGCATCCTCTCCATTTTCATGAAATTTCCATTTGCAGGTCAGTAACAAGGACAATCAAAGAGCAAAGGAGGATCACAAAGAGACCCCTGTCACTCACATTTTTATTACCACTCATTATCATTCATTCCTCCACCATTTCTATCATTTTTTCCACTCCTTTACTTCAGCTTACAAAGGGACTGTGTTTTCTACAGGATGATCCTGCAGGAATTACAGTGACCCATAAATCCTATAGTAGGTGTCTAAATGGTGGAATGAGGTAGCAGATGGTTGATATGGGTGTGGAAGACCTTGCCAAACTAAAAAAATATTCAAGAACTCATCTTGAATAAGGGAAAGAAAGCAAGCTAATGGTCTCAAGAAATAATGATTTTTCTTTGAAAAAATATGTTTTTGGGCTTGTCCTTGCAGAGCTTACAGCCAAGATTCTTAATGCACAAGAGAGAGCCCACCAGGGCCATGGATTAGGCACAATGAGGTCACTAAGTTGCTCAAAGGATGAGCAACACTTTCAACAGGGGGGCATGATGGGCCTCTAAATTAGACATAAATTAAGGCCTATGACCATCCTTCAATACATTAAACTTCTCTTTTTGCATTAGATAATTTATTTTTAACTTTAATATTTTCATTAGGAAGGTTTATGAATAATTGAATATTTGTGCCTAATATTATTTATTTTTTGTGGAATATTATGAGAATATTGGGTAGATTATGAAGAGTTGGAGGAGGAGATAATTTAGGTACTTGTTCCCTATTACTGGAGGATAAATAATAAATAATAAGTCAACAAGATATTATGGAATTATGGCACAAATTGTGGAACTCCAATGATTGAGAAAATCTAGGAATGTGTTCCACTAATCAAGGGAGCAGATCCACCAATCAAGGGA